>CAHIKZ030001191.1:1495000-1635000 GCA_903632075.3 Acanthosepion pharaonis
ATGATGTTGAGAAGAACAAAAAATAGTTTTCATGGGCAGGATGATCCCAGAGAGAAGTGAAAATATCACAAAAGCATTTCATACTGACTATGTGATAAATCTAAAGTGAAAATAGTACAAATTTTGATATTCATGCTCAAGCCTATAAAATGTTGCAAACTCACAAGTAATTGCTCTACAAGAGAAGATTGTTTACAAAATAAGCACTTGATTTATTCAAGTCTGGAAGTGAGACTAACTCCCACACAAATATACTAAGCTCTGCAGATAGCACAAAATAGAGAAGAAGAAAAAGAAGAAGAGACAAGAAGAAGAAGAAAAAGAAGAAGAGACAAGAAGAAGAAGAAAAGAAGAAGAAGAAAAGAAGAAGAAGAAGAAAAGAAGAAGAAAAGAAGAAGAAGAAAAGAAGAAGAAGAGAAGAAGAAGAAAGAGAAGAAGAAGAAGAAGAAGAAGAGAAGAAGAAGAAGAAAAGAAGAAGAAGAGAGAAGAAGAAGAATAAGAAGAAGAAGAATAAAAGAAGAAGAAGAAGAAAAGGAGAAGAAGAAAAGAAGAAAAAGAAAAGAAGAAGAAAAGAAGAAGAAGAAGAAGAAAAGAAAAAGAAAAGAAGAAGAAGAGAAGAAAAAGAAGAAAAGAAGAAGAGGAGGAAGAAAAGAAGAAGAAGAGGAAAAGAAAAAGAAAAGAAGAAGAAAAGAAGAAGAAGAGAAGAAGAAGAAGAAAAGAAGAAGAAAAGAAGAAGAAAAGAAGAAGAGAGAGAAGAAGAAGAAAAGAGAGAAGAAGAAAAGAAGAAGAAGAAGAAAAAAGAAGAAGAAAAGAAGAAGAAAAGAAGAAGAAGAAGAAAAGAAGAAGAAGAAGAAGAAGAAGAAAAGAAGAAGAGAAAAGAAGAAGAAGAAGAAAAGAAGAAGAGAGAGAAGAAGAAGAAGAAGAAAAAAGAAAGAAGAAAAAGAAGAAGAAGAAGAAAGAAGAAGAGAGAAGAAGAAGAAGAAAAGAAGAAGAGAGAAGAAGAAGAAGAAAAGAAGAGACAAGAAGAAGAAGAAAAAGAAGAAGAGACAAGAAGAAGAAGAAAAAGAAGAAAAGAAGAAAAAGAAGAAAGAAGAAAAGAAGAAAACAAGAAGAAGAGACAAGAAAAAGAAGAAGAGACAAGAAAAAAAAAAGAAGAAGAGACAAGAAGAAGAAAGAAGAAAAGAAGAAACAAGAAGAAAAGAAGAAGAAGAAAAAGAAGAAGAGAGAAGAAAAAGAAGAAGAGAGAAGAAAAAGAAGAAGAGAGAAGAAAAAGAAGAAGAGAGAAGAAAAAGAAGAAGAGAGAAGAAGAAGAAGAAGAAGAGATAAGAAGAAGAAGAAAAAGAAGAAGAGAGAAGAAGAAAAAGAAGAAGAGAGAAGAAGAAAAAGAAGAAGAAGAAAAGAAGAAGAGAGAAGAAGAAAAGAAGAAGAGAAGAAGAAAAGAAGAAGAGAGAAGAAAAGAAGAAGAAGAAGAAGAAAAGAAAGAAGAAGAAGAAGAAAAGAAGAAGAAAAGAAGAAGAAGAAGAAGAAAAGAAGAAGAAGAAGAAGAAAAAAGAAGAAAACCAATAGAAAAGAAGAAAAAGAAAAGAAGAAGAAGAAAAGAAAAGAAAACCAAGAAAAAGAAGAGGGAAGAAAAGAAAAGAAAGAGAAGAAGAAGAGAGAAGAAGAAAAGAAGAAGAAGAAAAAAGAAGAAGAAGAAAAAGAAGAAGAAGAAGAAGAAAGAGAAGAAGAAGAAGAAGAAGAAGAAAAAAGAGAAGAAAAGAAAAGAAGAAAAAAGAAAAGAAAAAGAAGAAGAAGAAGAAAAGAGAGAAGAAGAAAAGAAGAAGAGAGAAGAAGAAAAAGAAGAAGAGAAAAGAAGAAAAGAAGAAGAAGAGAAGAAGAAAAGAAAAGAAAAGAAAACCAATAGAAGAAGAAAAAAGAAAAGAAAACCAATAGAAGAAGAAAAGAAAAGAAACCAATAGAAGAAGAAAAGAAAAAAAGAAAACCAATAGAAGAAGAAAAGAAACCAATAGAAGAAGAAGAAGAAAAGAAACCAATAGAAGAAGAAAAGAAACCAATAGAAGAAGAAAAGAAACCAATAGGAAAAGAAAAGAACCAATAGAAGAAGAAAAGAAAAGAAAAGAAGAAGAAGAAAAGAACCAATAGAAGAAGAAAAGAAAAGAAACCAAAAAGAAAAGAAGAAGAGAGAAGAAGAAGAAGAAAAGAAAAGAAAAGAAAACCAAAGAAGAAGAAAAGAAAAGAAACCAATAGAAGAAGAAAAAGAAAAGAAACCAATAGAAGAAGAAAAAGAAAAGAAACCAATAGAAGAAGAAAAAGAAAAGAAACCAATAGAAGAAGAAAAAGAAAAGAAACCAATAGAAGAAGAAAAAGAAAAGAAACCAATAGAAGAAGAAAAGTCTTATAGTAGTACATAGTAAGACTAGGAGGTGCTAACCAAAACTTTGGGGAATTAAGAACAGACTGATCAATTTGTTCATGTCAAGTTCGTTAATGTTTACCCCAACCCAACCCTGTCATGGCCTGCCAAACATTTCACACATCTCTTGTAATCACTCCACTAGAAAACTAAAAGTTTTATTTTCTATCAATTTTTTTCTCTATCTCTGAGAAAGCCATTTTCTGCCTTTTGAGTAACACTTGCTACAAAATATATAAGTGCATTAAAAATATGATTACTTGCATGTCTGAAAGAATATATATTTCACTCTTCCATTGAGCATATGAAAGATTATGAATAGAAATATATATGCTTATATAAGATTAGGAGTGTATGTACCAATGTGCATATCAGAGATCACACAAAATTAAAAATGTGCATGTGTATTAATATTTGCAAGCAGGTTTAATTTTGAATTTCATGATTTGAGGCTTTTTGGATTATTAACGAGACATGAATTCAAAATTTATTTGCACTGCTCTTTCATATATAGTCTAATTCCCTACTTGCTGCCCAATCCATTAAGCCTGGCTTAAGGCAGTGTTCATATGAGTATATATAATATACAGAAATAAAATTTAAAATACTCACCTGGACAAAAAAAAAAAAAAATACAAGTATGTTTTTTAAAGTTTCCTTCATTAAAAAAAAAAAAAAAAAAAATCTGTAACTATCTTGTTAAAGTAGAACTTTCTTAATCTCTTAATCTCTCTCTGATCCTTCAGGACATAAGAAATCATGGTTCTTCACAGCATCCTGTCCTTTCTTGCTTTCAGATATCTCCCACCACTTCCCCTACATCCCCTTTTTTTCTTGTTATTGTACTAAGTCTTCCATCCATTTGCCTAAAACTATTTGCTGTCATATATGGCCCAGTGCTGCTGCTGTATATCTAGAGATCCTTGATAAAACCCAAAGAATCAGCAATATTATTTGCCCTGATCTGGCATCTCAGCTTTAGTCTCTTTCCCACCACCATAAGGTTACCTCCCTTTGTCTTTTCTAATAAATACTTTCATGGTAATTGTTTAAATAAACTCTTCACTATGGTGCTGAGAATCTTTTAATTTAAGTAATTTTAATTTGGTAATGAGGTCTCACCAATTTACAGTTGAGTTGGCTAGATGTAACTATGCTAACAGTTTCTTTTCTTGCACTTCTTGCTTGTATAACTCCCTTGTAGCTCCATGCTTTCCAGTCAACTCTAATCTTCAAAAATTTGAATGCAATGTCAATCGCTATCTCCTGATTACTCTTCTTTTGCTCTCACTGATTAGCAATATTTATGTTTCTAACTCTTTCAGAACCAAGTAACCACTTATGTCTCAGTAGCTTTACTGCTTTGCTTGGGGTGAAATAAAAAAAATTAAAAAACTCAAAAAGACTAACTACTTGCTGTTTTTTCTCTGATTCTCTTGGTTTGGGTATATATTAGTTTCTTTTGTAAACAAACAAAAAGAAACTAAATGAAATCAGCTAAACTATATACCAAAAACACACATTTAAAAAACAAATTGGAAATGTATATCAATCC
This sequence comes from Acanthosepion pharaonis, assembly GCA_903632075.3. Taxonomy (NCBI): domain Eukaryota; kingdom Metazoa; phylum Mollusca; class Cephalopoda; order Sepiida; family Sepiidae; genus Acanthosepion; species Acanthosepion pharaonis. The sequence continues at coordinate 1,498,969 of CAHIKZ030001191.1, forward strand.
AACATGTTTCACTTTTATTAAAGCTTCATCAGATAACAAGATATAGAGAAAAAGAAGAAATTCTAGTATTTTTCTTTTTTCTTTTCTTCCATATCTCATTTTCTGATGAAGCTTTAATAAAAGTGAAACATGTCAGCTTCATAAATGTTTCCTATTTGTTCTTTATCTTATTCTGTCAGATTCCCATCTGTATTTGATCCCAATTCATATGCATTTTTTTAGACTTAAATTTAAAATTCTCAGCACTCCTTTTCCTTTGTGCACATATCTCATCAACATAAATGTCACTTTAGTCCTAAATATCAAAAACATCACACAAAAAATTTTTCCACTTTGTTATAGTTTTTTCCCTAAAATTGTTCTTGAAATAGAAAAATGTACATATTGTTTTGCCTTGCATATGTATCAATAAATAAGTATAAAATTCCCTTCATTATTTACTAAATCTAAGAACTTTTTCATGTCTATTATTCAAATAGTCTTTTTTTTTTTAATTGTTTTGCATACCCAGATTTTTTTTAGCCATTCAAAAATTCCTTAAATCTCAGTGTTATTATTACTGATTAGTCAATTAATTTGTTGACAAACATTTTTGAAGTCATCAGTCCTCACTAGAATAGACTTTACTCTAGATGTGACACTAAGGCTGTGAGGCAGTTAAACATTAATTTTAAGCAGGAAAAGGGTTAAGCCCAAAATGAAATATAAACGGGGAGATAGAGAAATAGAAAAAGAGCATAGAAGACATTTTCACTGATAATGTGAAAGTGAAGAAAGGACCATCCAGGTTGCCTCACCACTATGAATTGGGATGACGCACCAAGAGTTTACTTTTTTCAATTTATCAAAAATCTAGTATGTGGATAAAGCAAATTAGGAAATGTCTATCTCTTTCTTGGGAAATTAGAAAAACATGTCATTGGCAAAAAAGAGAAGCAGGACAGGGGTGAATTATATTTTCATTAGCAAAAATGAATTGAGAAATGAAAACAGAATTAAACTGCTGCACAGGTTAGGATTATAAAAATCCATCCGTAAATAAATACAGACAGAAGATCTGGTTTATGTCTTCACTAAAACGGCAACCCAGGGTCCAAGGATGGAAAACAGCATGTTTCTCTGTCGAGAATTTCGGTAAACAAATATTTTTATTGATGAAAACAAATTAGGAAATAAGTTTTATCACTGGGAAGGTTAAAATGAGAAGGTGATTTGGTTTCTGTTTTTTTTTTTTTTTTGCTGGACAAGTGGGTCGAGGAAAAAAGTCAGAGAATTGAAATTAATGAGAAGAATAAATCTTTCTTTTCTCTCCCACACTTTAAAAATTAAACTTGCTAGATTTCTTATGCCAGCCCCGAGAAGTGGGCAGAGTTAGAATACTGAGAAGGAGGAAGGAGCAGAATTTGGCCTCACCTGTGTGGAATAGCAGTGTGAGATGTGAAGTGAAGCAGGTTGGAGTTGAGAGAGAAGCAATCCCTGTGACTATTCCCAAGGAAGATGAATAATTCTCCAAATTTGCTAAGTTGATTAAGAAAGCAGAAATATGGAACAAAGAAAAACTTTATTGGAATTAATGAAAATTGGGGAATCACTGAATCCACAGAACCCTTTGGATTCACACCAAATTGCATATAAGCAGAAATCATTGTCAACAAAAGGAACAGCCCAAACTGTGGCCTATGATTTGGACATACCAAAATCAAACAAGTACAAAAATTGAAATATCTGGGAAGTGTTTTAACAGAGAATGGAAAATATGACACTGAAATTTAAAGGTGTATTGGAATGGCAAAAAATACCTTAAGAAACAGAAAATTTTCATTAGAAACAAAAGACTGCTGAATTGTGATGCAATATCAGTTTTCTTTTATAACAGTGAATGCTGGACAATCTCCTCACAGATGAAGATATGAGGCAACATAAATGTAGCTCTACAGAAGGATGCTGAGAATACCATCAACTGAACATATGGGTATTGAGGAATGTAATCAAAAAGACCTGGAATCAAAAAAGGGCAATTCAAATTTCTAAGATACAATGAGGAAAGAAAGATTGGAGAATTTGACACTCACAAGACATATTGAAGGCAAATAGGACAGAGAAATGCAGTGAAAAACCTACCTAACAAGCTTTTGTAAATAGATGGCAGAGTATGGATTGGGAGGAAAGCAAAAAGGCAAACCTTACTAAGAGCTACAAAAAACAGGAAGTTTTGAAAAGCCATGATTGCTCACATACTGAAGGGACATGGTACATAAAAGAAAAAATACCAAGGATAGAGAGATAAAAAACACCAAAGATAAAAAAAATATATACAAAATATAAAATAAATCTAAATAAATAAATAGAAAATTCTGTCTATCTGTCCATGTGTCTCAAACCCCTCTAACTTAGACCATACTTACTCTATGTAGACATATACCTTTTTGGAATTAGGATGATCCTGGAATTGAAAATCTTCCCCTCATCTGGTGCTTGAACATCCACCATTGGGATTTGTACCCAGATGAGGAGGGAACAGTTAAAAATTCAAGTTTTAAAATAACTGAAAAAAAATTAGTTATTTAAAAAAAAAGAATTTTTTTTAATTAAGTTTGAAATATCTCCAAAACTTCATAAACTGAGGAAGTCAGTTTTAATTCTTCAAAATGCCAAGGAAAAAAGAGTTAAAGTGTGAGGTTTTGTGAAATGAAGTTTCCAAGTTCCACGGAATTTGTGATTTGAAAAACTCAATTTGCGGCCTGAATTGGAATTTCAGCCAAAATCAATCTTTTGGCTAGAATTGGAATTATAATCTGAATCAGAGTTAGTGAGGTTATGATGTTCCTATGCAGGAGCTAGCTTTAAACTCATCATGGAGTGCAGCTTTTAAGCAATTATAAAATAAGATATAAAACTACTAATAAAATTAGCTTAAAAACAATTAGAAAAACAAGTAGTTTTAATAAGCAAACTTGTAACATACCTTTTATCGCTTAAGTTTTTTTTTTTTCCTTTTTGTATTGTCAAGATTCATTCAGAATATATCTACCAGATTTACACACACACATGTAGGATTTAACAAAAGAATAATGACTACATAGTTATATGAAATACTTTAAGAATTTGAGAACATTCGCCTTCAACCTATACAGATCACACAAAGGCAAAGTGTCATAACATATAGTTTCTCTTCTGGTAGATATAAAATAAATATCAAATATAAACGAAAAATAATGTGACCACAAAGAAAAATATTTGGCATAGCATAAATAAACATCAAAAGATTTATAAAACCAGTCGCCCTTTGACTTTTTTTTCATTTCCTTTCATGTATGCATCTGTGCAGATAATGTTACGACAATGATACAAATGAACACCAAAATATTTTGGTACCCAGTGAGAAACTCAATTACTTGCAATAGGTTAATATCATACCTTTGTTTGTTTGTTTAGTGGTATATGAACTCATTATGGGTCATTTAATGCCAAAATTTACTTTTCTTAGGAGCATTAGTAATTTTCTTTGCAAAAATATATTGCTAGTAATTTTTTTATAAAAATGTATTGCTAGTAATTTTTTTATTTTTATTACAAAAATGTACTGCTGCTAATTTTTTTACCATGAAAATGTATTACTGGTATTTTTTTTAAATATAAAAATGTATTTTTATACTTTCATAGAGTTCCGACTCCAGTTTGCCCATAGCTGGGACCCTAACAGGTGCTACCACCTCAGGTCAGGGTGAATGTGGGAACAACAGCATTTAAGAGGTGGTTCCATGATCCTCAAACCTTCAATCTCTCAATCAGAAGCCTTGCTGCCAGATGCAGTTTATCGTTAGACCCAGGATATCAGACCTTGGTGGGTTATTTAATACTGGATATAAGCCTTACAGAACAAGAAAAACATGATGAATTAACAGGTAGGTGGTTATGTATCTGCACCATATCCCAAGTCAGAGCAGTGGCCATGTGCCCACTTCAAGTCAGAGAGGAGGCCACACATCCACTCCACATCCCAAGTCAGAGCAGTGGCCATATGTCCACCTCACACTCAAAGTCGGGTGGCCATGCGCCTGCTCCACTCCCCAAGTCAGAGCAGAAGCATATATATCCACTCCAGACCCCAAGTCAAAACCATAAACAGACATCCAAGTTATACCACATGTCAAAATGATGGACATATGCCCAGTTTACAGTTGATTCCGAAATTAGACATTGTTTTGGTCTAAACTTATGTTTTCTAGGGTGGATCTTACCCTTCTGCATAAGGATGCGGTCAGCATATTCTCATTCCTGCTGACAGGGCAACACTAAAAATAAATTCTAAAACTCACACAGTATTACTCTACTACAGATGCTATTAGTAATTACTTTCATGATAAATATCTACAAAAGCAAAGATTCATAGAAAACACAGTAATAAATTAATCCATTATGAATGGTTTTCAAGCAAGGGCTATTTACTTTTTCTTGAATTATCTATCCAGGCAGTGATAGCAAGATGACTGGTTATGCTTCTTGATTGACACAACGCTTGAAAAAGTATTGTACTAAGGCAAGGGCTGAAAAGATTCTTTTACATTAAACATTTTCACTGCTATCACCATCATCTTCAAGCTTTTACTTTTTAAGTACACCAGATTGGCTCTGTAGTTATTGAAGAAACACAAATATACCTGAGAAGGTATCTGCAACAGGGATTACCTAGCCACTCAATCAGGCACCATAGTCTCACAAGACTGATGAATGCTTACTATATAGGTAGAACTTGCAAACTGTTTTTGAAGTTACAGTTTGCCATTTTCATAAACTTAATATGAAAGAGTTTGGAGGCTAAATCCATTAATAGTTAATCTAAATTCTTCTATTTTAAATGATTAATGCAAATGCATAGCAGGTGGAAATATGAGCTGAAATGAAATTACAAATTTTAATTAAGTAATGAATGAGAACTTCAAGTAATTTTGTAATTATTATTAAGTACAGATTAACTTTTCTCTCTTCTTTAATATTAGTGTGGACATGAGATAGTGATTAATTTGACTGCAAGGGCCACTAACATTCCCTAATTCACACAAACACACACACACACATATATATATATATATATATATATCTCCACACACAAATACCTATGAGAAGGTGCTGAAAAACGTTCTGAAAGAGAAGAAGGGAGGAAAAAATAATTCTGAAGTTTGACCAGATTTTTGAGAAATGGATCAGCAGAAAACTTTTCAGCATCCTTGTGTGTTTGGATATGCAAACTTATTAATATGCCAAAACTTAAGGTTGAGTAGAAACCCTGTTCTATATATATATATATATATATATATATATATATATATATATATATATATAGCACAAAGTCACAAGTCATCATGACAGAGTTCAGATTGTTGATCACACTAGATTACATGTTCTCTCCCAGAAACTCTAAGATTTGCTCAGCATAATTGCAGGATAAACTAGCTACCCTAATAGATGGGTATATTTGAATACAAGTGGCCAGCTATATATATTCTTATGCAACCACAATCCCTAACCAGAGTGAGTAACATCTCTTTTTACTTGTTACCATCAAGCAAAGGAAATGGCACAATGAAGACTAGTTCCAATTTAACTAAACTTAACACACTATGTTGCATATATCAAATGCATAAGTGAATCATATATTCACCTATGACAGGCGCCAAATTTTCTTACTCAAACAATGAATTCTATATTGCTGAATATGTGAAGAGAGTAAACGACCAAATCTTGGTCAAAACAGTAAAGAAAGAATAATACATCAAAAGATAATCGCTGCGTGATTGACGCATACTGAACTGAAAGTAAAAAGAACAAAAGAGAAATATAAAACAAATGAGTGAGAAAAGGAAAAAGAGAAAACCCTATTTTATTTCAAGCAAATGACTAAAGTTAGTTGGAATTTAATTAGTCATATTATATATATATATATATATAGCACATACATCATTCCACACAGAAATGTATAACAAATATCTTTCCATGCATTCAGTAAGTTATGTGCCATGCATGATACATGATTAGGTGATGATGTATCTTTCGATACATGACTGAGGAGGCAGATTTCCATCCTCCGCAGTAGGTTGCCATTTCTTTCTGCAGTAGACCAGTTGCTATCCAAGGCTATAGAAACTGGTCTGTCCTGCTATTTACCCATAACTGGCAGGGGAAGAAGATTCATTCCTTTCCCAAGAGTATTACTATGTAAGTGAATGTAATGGATTTGACTGGAATTTGAACTTGGCTCTCCAATTTCTCACTCCAAGCCATTATCCATTAATCCACTGTATACCTTGCATTAATGTTTTCATGTATCATCTTGTTATAATTAAATCTTATTATATATATATATATATATATATATATATATATATATTCACTGTTCATTGTTTCACCACTCCTCATCTTGTAAGAGAATCTTTCTACTTTGGAGTGGTAAACCTACTTTGATGTGAAAAAGTTTTCAATAATTTGGTTTTCATTAGAGAAAGTTTCCCCATCAAAGCATTCTGCAGTTATTGAAAAGGTAATAATTGGTTGGTTTGGTTTGTTTTTTTTTATGGCATATCAACTCCATATGGGTCATTTAACGCTGAAATTTAATTTTCTTGTGAGTTCTGAGATAATAAAAAAATATATTATTCTGCTTTCACAATTAAATACATGGTAAATGATACTCAGCTTTTTGCATACATGTTTGCATGGACATAATTACAAGAGGTGATGATGCGTGTGTTTTATGCTGTAGTTTTGTTGAAGTTATATTTTGGAATACAGTTTAAGAAATTATAGGATAGTATGTGGATGAATGTCATGAAAAAGTTCTTTCATGTTGTGTGTTTGATTTTATCTAGTGGCATATCAACATCTATGGGTTATCCAATGCTGGAATCTAAATATTTTGAACACAATTGTATGCCTTCAAATATAGATATTGGTCATTTTGCTATAAATATGTATTGTTGGTCATTTTACTATAAATATGTATTGATGGTCATTTTACTATAAATATGTATTGATGGTCATTTTACTATAAATATGTATTGATGGTCATTTTACTATAAGAAATACTTCCATAGTGTTTTGTTGTTTTATTTTTTTGTGTGGATGGGGTCACTATTTGCCCATAGCTTGAACCCTGACACTGGGTCAGGGTGAACCTGGGAACAACAGTAATTAAGAAATGGTTCCATGTTCCTCAAAACCTCCAATCTCCCAATCAGCGGTCTTGCTTCTGGATGTAGTTTATCATCATACCAAGAACTACACTGATTAGTACAAGGTCAGGTGAATATAAATGCTAAGGTAGAACAGATCAATTCAGTACCAAAATGTTTTCCTCTGTTCTTGCTATATGCAGCCTTATGTTGTCATAGAGAACAACATTTTTTTTCCTTTTGACAAGTGCAGGGAACTTTTTAACCAAACTGCTGCTAGATATATAGATGTACATTTACTGTTTCATTGAGTTTTAAGAGCTCTAAATGAATGAAACACTGATGACCTTACCCTACACAAAAAATTACTTTTCTTCCATCAAGCTTAGCTTTTGGAGCCAATTGTTGATATTTTGCCTTGTACATAACCCATTATTTTTTTACCCATCATTATTTAAGGAACTGACACATTCATCATAACAAATGGTCCCTCAAAACAGGAATTACTTGGGATTCAAACTGATTAGTTTTAATCCAAAACATAAGGCAAGAAATGATTGATACTTATCTTTCATACTTCCTTTGCATTCCTCCCATCTCTTCCTCCTCCTCCACCACCCATCAACTCACTCCTTTTGAAAACATCTTTCCCTCCTTCTCAAACATCAATTCACTGTACTTTTTGGTAATCATATACTGACTTTCTACAAGTATCTCACTCGGAGTTACTATTTCTATTTTTAATATAACTAATTTTAAGAAGAGTTATTCAGAGTATTCATCACATTCTTTTTGGCTTTGCTGTTTCCATAATGTTTTAAATGATCCATTCTCTGGCCTTACTCAAGAGTGTAAGAAGGTGTTGAAGAAAAGTTCACAATCCAAGCTACTTTTCAAAATCTAACCAAATTTCAGTGTTATGGGTTTTTTTTGTTTTGTTTTTTTTGTTTTTTTAAGAACATCTTGATAAAGCTGATGACTTTTCAGCACCCTCTTGTACAGTTCACATTTATTATTATATCATTATTTTTATTATTTTATCATCATTATTATTTTAATATATTTTATCATTATTATATTTATTATTTTATCAATATTATTTTAATATATTTTATATTTGTTATTTTATCATTATTTATGTTTTATTATTAAATTTATTATTTTATCAATATTATTTTAATATATTTTATATTTATTATTTTATATTATTTTAATATTTTTTATCATATTTATTATTTTATCATTATCATGCTTTATTATTAAATTTATTATTTTATCAATATTATTTTAATATATTTTATATTTATTATTTTATATTATTTTAATATTTTTTATCATATTTATTATTTTATCATTATCATGCTTTATTATTAAATTTATTATTTTATCAATATTATTTTAATATATTTTATATTTATTATTTTATATTATTTTAATATTTTTTATCATTTATTATTTTATCATTATCATGCTTTATTATTAAATTTATTATTTTATCAATATTATTTTAATATATTTTATATTATTTTAATATTTTTTATCATATTTATTATTTTATCATCACTATTTTAATATATTTTATCATTATTATATTTATTATTTTATCAATATTATTTTAATATATTTTATTATATTTATTATTTTAATATATTTTATCATTTTATCACTATTTTAATATATTTTATCATTATTATATTTATTATTTTATCAACATTTTATATTTTATCATTTTTATCATTATTTTTTTGTCTTTTTTTTAGATGTAAGCAAAAATCCTTATCACTCTATATTGAAAAGTATACATTAAATACACAGTTAAAAATAAATTTCTTTAGTGGAAATTTTTGCACAAACCTAATACCAATAAAAAATGCTAAAAACAGAAATAAGATCAATAATGGGAATAACTTTTAGAACAGACACCTGAAGATTTACTGCCAAAAGTAATTTGGGTTTGAGCCACTCAGGTATAACAAAACAGACTGCTCAGTACTAAAACTTAGACTTTAACTAAACAAAAAATCCTCCTTCTGGGGGGGGGCATTATTTCCCACTGATAAATCCTATTGTGCATCTAACCAAATTAATTAAGTCAGAAATTTAATATTTGAAAATACAGGCTCCCATTTTATAAACTACTTCCTCTTATAAACATAGAATTAATTATCATCCTCTTAAAAACAAAAAATACACCCATGTAACTTAATATAGATTTGATTTTCATCTCTGCTACTCAACTGTTGATTTAAACATCTACCTACGAGTTCTTGATTCAAGTACCAGATGAAATAAATGTGTCAGGGAATCTAGAAGTTTCTTCTCACCTAATTCAGCAAAGTTTGCTCTCATCATTATTATAATTAGTTTAACCATTAAGATGTGCAGTTAGTGTAATGAGTATCAGCATAGCAATTGGAATCAACAAGCAGAGTTAAAATTCCCAGTTAATCTATTGCATTTACTTTCCCACAAATGCTCTTTGCTAAATAAAGTCATACAGAAATAGGATTATAATTGCATATGTATGTATGCTTGAATGTATGGATGTGTATCTGCACCTAATCTTGGATTGTTTATATGTGTGTGTGTGTGTGAACTATGTGTACACCTGTATGTACTTATGCCTGTGTGTGTGAGAGAGTATCATCCCAAAATGGACACAGAGGAGGATTTTCCCCTCCCACAATCAAACACAAATAAGCATAAATAGATTAAATTTTTAAAAAATATACCAGTTTGTGGCCCTGGGTTTCATGGTTTTGTGATCATCAAACAAACTGGTATACAACTGAATATAGATATTTCGTCATCCACAGACAGACTGTTTTGCTGTATAACAGCTCATCAGCTTGGCTAGACATCCAATTGCTTCAAGCCAGGACCGAAACCCAACTGATTTGGCATCAGTCAGAGATTCTAACCCCCAGGCTATAGGCACCCGGAAGAGAGAAAGGCGAATTTTTGCATATTTATTTTTTCATAAACATGCCAGTGACCTAGAGAACTCAACCAGTTGGGAGAATTTTGTATTATTAGCAGTAATAGTCAATGTTTATAAATTCACACTTTCTCCCCACAGTGCTTGCCCAAATTAATATCTTCTCAGGAGCTATATATAAGTTTTAGTGAATGATTTAATATTTATTAGGAGTATACTATTAAACTCAACTTTTACTTTGCTAAGACACACCATGGAATTTATGCAGCTGATAGAAATTACTATTAATACATTTTTTCATCAGGAGATACTATTAAAACTGATGCTATAAGAAGTTGTTAAAAAGTTATCAACCCAACCTTCTTTCATATGGCATGCCCCTTCAAGATATATAGGCAATCATGGCCTTGTCCATTGTAGCTCTTAATAATTTTTGTCTTTTTCTTATTTCTCCCAAACCCTGTTCTGCCATCCATTTGCTCAAACTCATCTAGTATGTAACGTACAGCTTTCCTCTGTCTTTATTTTTCAAGCCCTCCTTCATCATCACATGCCCCAGAAATTTTAACTGCCTCTTCCTGATGTTAAGTATAAGTTTCCTTTTTGTTCCTATTCTCTCCAAAACCTTGTCATTGCTCACATGTCTGACCCATGGTGACCTCAGCATCTTTCTGTAAAACCACATTTCTGTTGCTTCAAGTCTCTTCTTTGAAGAGATTGTCCAACAATTTTCTGCCATACAAACAGTTCAGTACTCTTTTCTTTGTTTCCAACAAAATTTTTCTGTTGCTTAATGCTCTGCTTAGCTTTTGGAATGCATCTTTGGCCATCCCAATACATCTTCAGATCTCAATGTCACACTTTCCATCCTCTGTTAGAACAGAAATTTTATATTTCTGTACCTACTTGATTTTAGTATCACCAACCTGTAATTTTCATTTTGGGCTCATCCTTTTGCTGATAACCATGCATTCCATTGTCTTGTAGTTTATGCTTAGTACTTTCTTCTCGCTTTCTTTTGTTACATTCTGTAGAAGGTCTTCTAGTTTTTCAATAAATACAAATCAACTGGAATATTTAAAAAAGAAAAAAAAAGAAGAAAAAAAGAAAAAAAAAGAAAAAAAAAAGAAAAAAAAAGAAGAAAAAAAAGAAAAAAAAAAGAAAAAAAAGAAGAAAAAAAAGAAAAAGAAAAAAAAAGGGATTTGAAAACCATGCACGCAAAGTTTCCACTCATATATGCATGTGCGCATATGAATGATTGGTTGATTTTGTTTAGTGGCATATCAACTTGTATAGTTTATTTAATGCCGAAATTTAAATATATTTTGAATGCCATTATACACCTTCAACTACATATATTTTGTACATAATTATATACTTTCAGGGTAACCATATATTTTAAAGATATACAGTATATATATATGTGCACCGTCATGTAATGCGTATCAGCTCAGAACGAGATAACAGGAGCCGAGTTCAAATTCGGATCAGGTCCATTACATTCACTTACACGCAAATACCCTTGAGAAAGTTATGAATCTCTTCTCCACCAAGCTATGGGTTCAATATCAGGACAGACTGGGTTCTATAGCCTTGGTAAGCAACCAGTTCATCAAAGAAAGAAATGGCAATTAACTGTGGGAAAATCTTCTGCTTCATCAGTCATGACTCTAAAGAGACATGATCACCCAAGCATGTATCATGTATGGCACTTAACTGATTGAGTATGTAGGTGATCTGTTGTAGGTATTATGTTTTGGTATAAACCTATTTCTTTAAGGTACAACATTATGTTGACAGTTTCAGTATTTTCAAATAGTTTTCTCATGTCGGTTTGCACATAAGAGGAAGTCAGCATATATGTGTGTTAATGTAAGGGGAAGCCTCTCTGTGTGTGTGTGTGTGTGTGTGTGTGTGTGTGTGTGTGTGTGTGTGTGTGTGTGTCAGTTGGAGTTCTTCTATAAAAATATTTTAATGCCAAGCCCCTTCAAGATGTAGGCAGTCATGCTTTTCCACAGTTTCCTTTTCTTTAATTTTTCAAAGCTGTGCATTGACAGGATTGTTCTTGGCAAAGACAGTGGAATGATTTTGTGTTGCCTCCAAATGTGTGGGTGGTGTAATGGATAACATCTCAGAATGAGAAATTAGAGAGCCGAGTTCATTAAATACACTTGAGAATAGTATGAATCCATCTCCTCCCCTCCAGCTATGGGTTTAGTATGAACTGTATCTGGAAAAATCAGTTATTCCCTAAACTTGTTAATGCAATACTCATTAAGAAGAAAAAGAGAAAAGAAAGAAAAAGAGAAAAGAAAGAAAAAAGAAAGAAAAAAGAGAAAAGAAAGAAAAAAGAAAAGAAAGAAAAAGAAAAGAAAAAAAAGAAAAGGAAGAAAAGAAAAAAGAAAGAAAAAGAAAGAAAAGAAAAAAAAAGAAAAAGAAAGAAAAAGAGAAAAAGAAAAAGAAAGAAAAGAAAAAGAAGAGGAAAAGAGAAAAAGAGAAAAAGAGAAAGAAAAGAGAAAAAGAGAAAAAGAGAAAAGAAAAGAGAAAAGAGAAGAGAAAAAGAGAAAAGAGAAAAGAGAAGAGAAAAAGAAAAGAGAAAAAGAAAAGAGAAAAAGAAAAGAGAAAAAGAAAAGAGAAAAAGAAAAGAGAAAAAGAAAAGATTATTCCAAAATATGTTTCAGCTTTGGTTTAAATAACTCACAAAAGGTTGAGAAACTGTAAAAAAAAAAAAAAAAGAAAAAAAAACCAAATCAATTGAGCCTGTTGCCTCCTCGACAGTTTAAATTCAGAGTTATTTATTCTATTTGACTATCTAACTTATCAATTTTTTTTTTTTTTTTTAAATCATTTCACCCGAAGTAAAGTGATAATGCCACAAGAATGCAGGGACTTAGAGGGAGCGAAAGCAAAAGACAACGAGAATGGGGAGGATTGTGGAAAGGAAAAAAAGTTACAGGGTTCAAGGAGACAAAAGATGGCAATTCATGTTGCATTTAAATTTTTTAAGACTGTAGTTATCAGGGAAACAAGAAATGGAAGTTAGGTCCACAAGCGGGAAATTTAAGAAAAGAAACTGTTAAAGTGGTGGTCGCATCTAGCTAGTTCAACAGTAAGACCTAGCTGCCAATCAAGTAGCACACTTGAATTCATATAATTAGGGTACCAGAGGAAAAAAGTACATCAGAGCAATTTCCATGAGAATATTTATAGAAAAGACAAGGAAGCCATGTCACATCATTTAGAAAATGACAAAAGTCAAGATGCTGATTTTAGATTTTGTAAAGAATCATGAGATGTACAGCAGGAGCACCAGACCAGATATGGCAACAGTATTCAACACATGGATTAATGATAGATTTGTAAATGTGCAAGATGAATATTGACGAGAAAAACATTCTGGCACAACACATGAACCATCTTTCAAGGCTAGAAAACCCAGTCTGTCCTAATAGTTACCCATAGTTTAAGAGATGGGTTCATGCCTTTCCCAATGACATGCGTTCAAAGGGAACTTGTTTGGTATTTGAAATTCATCTTTTCAATTCCATTTTTTATGACAGTAATCATTCAGGCATTCACACATCTCCATAAAATAGGATTTATTCAAAATATAACCCTTTACCTTTTTGTTTAAGAAAACAAAAAGACATCTTTATAAATAGTCCTAATGTTACATGACTGAAAAATAATAATAAAAAAGTCAAAGTAAAATTTTAGGTTATATATATATATATATATATATATATATATATATATATATATATAAGAATGCACCCAGGGAGAGAAAAATAGTTTTGCTGGTGCTAAAGTCCTACTAAAATAGAATGCAGTTCAAAAAGCAGACTGTAATTAAAACCAAAAAATCATTTTCAGTGCACTTTTGAGTACATTTGAAATTATAGTAAAGCTATCAAATTTAGAAAAATTATTATTTTAAAATTTCTATTAAGCTGGTCGAGAGGGTGTGCTGGTTATCATCCAAATTAACCATTATTGATGAAGAGAGAAGAAATGTGAAAATATAATAAGAATAGGAACTACAATTAGAAGTAACACATTTGTGTGGAATGCATGTGAAAATCAAGGGAAGATGAGAAGCTTAAAAGCAACTGGTATTAGAAAAGACATTAGTTAATTAAATAATCATCAGAAGGAGAGTGTTGCAACAAAAAGAAATTGAATAGAGAAACAGATGGAGGAGAGAGAGAGTGTAGGGAAAAGAGAAAAGGAGTGTGAAGAGGATAGAGAGAGAATGCATAAAGGAAGAGAGAGCAAAAATCTGTGAGTGAAAAAAAAAAAACTGCGATAGACAGAAAGTGAGAGTGAAATACCTTTCAGAAAGAGAGAGTAAAAAGAAAAAGTCAGACAAAAAGTGAAAAAAGTCAGAAAGAAACAATGAAAAAAAAAGCAGAAAGTGAAACAAAAACAGAGAGAGAGCAAAAGACAGAGTGAAAAAAAAAAAAAAAACAAGAGTGAAAAAAAAAGAAACAAAGAGTGAAAAGAAAGAGTGGAAAAAAAAAAAGAAACAAAGTGAGAAAAAAAAAAGAAACAAAGAGTGTGAAAAAAAACAGTGAAAAAAACAAAGAGAGTGAAAAAAACAAAGAGAGTGAAAAAAAACAAAGAGAGTGAAAAAAACAAAGAGAGTGAAAAAAACAAAGAGAGTGAAAAAAACAAAGAGAGTGAAAAAACAAAGAGAGTGAAAAAACAAAGAGAGTGAAAAAAACAGTGAAAAAAACAAAGAGAGTGAAAAAAAACAAAGAGAGTGAAAAAAAAACAAAGAGTGAAAAAAACAAAGAGAGTGAAAAAAAACAAAGAGAGTGAAAAAAAACAAAGAGAGTGAAAAAAACAAAAAAACAGAGTAAGTGAGAAAAAAAATAAAAAACAGAGGGAGAAAAAAAAAAACAGAGGGAGAAAAAAAAAAAACAGTGAGTGAGTGAAAAAAACAAAAACAGAAAGAATGAGTGAAAAAAACAGGAAGGGAATAAGTAAAAAAAACAGAGAATGAGTGAAAAAAAAAAAAAAAAATGTCAGTGAGTGAAAAAAGCTGTCAGACAAAGGATAAGAGAGAGCAAAAAAAAAGAAGCATTAAACCGATGTCAATATAGAAAGTGAAAAGGAAAGAGTAACAAAATTAAAAAGTCACCAACAAATTAAGGCCATCAAAATGCAACAGAAAATACAAATTATAAGACAAAAGAAACATTACTTAAAACCTTACATGGAGAAAGGAAATCTATTAAAATGAACCCCCCCCACCACCACCAATCTAACAAATGTAGACAAGGAGAAATAAAACAAGAGTTTAATGCTTATTACTATTTCTAAAGTTAATATAAACTTTAATTGAGCATTTCAAGAATGTTTTAACAGAACTACTTGAGTACAAATTACAAGTTTGTAATAAATGAAGCTTCAATTTTCAAGCAGATTTTCAGTTTCTGAAATTATATATATATATATATATATATATATATATATATATATATATATGTGTGTGTGTGTGTGTGTGTATATATATATATACACACAAAAGGTGTGACGGGTAAATTTTCACCATTTCAGATTTTTAACTTTGTGCATGTGTTGTTTGTTTTTTTATTTTTTCAACTGCATAGTATAGTAGAGCTAGTTGGGCACCATCTGTAAGAAAAAGAGCACCGTGACGCAATTCACTCCACCAGAAATTTCAGAAACAGCATGATGTACAGCTTGGTATTCATGCCAGAAGCTTCAATACAAACATTTCATTTTGGGTGTCAATCTGACGGCAGTGCAGAGTATTCGGAAAAAGTTGGATGAGTCTAATGATGATTACAAAAGTGTTTTGAGTGATCACTAGTGATGATAACGTTATGTCTACATTCATCGTCCCACAGGGCCTTAGACTCAACATGGAGGCCTATATCAACTGTCTTGAGGAGGTAGTGCTGGGTCAAGAATGTGGCTGCTGGAAGACCCTATGTCTAGCAACAGGACTCTGCACCATGCCACACAAGCAGGAGAACCCAGTCAAGGCTGTCAGACAATTTCTATGATCATATCACCCCTTGCATCTGGCCACCTAACTCCCCAGACTGCAACCCCTTTGATTATTATGTGGAGCGCAATTGAGCAAAACACCAACAAAACTCTTTGAAGATGAACTGAAGGCAAGGATTATGGCAGCATTCACCAACTTAAATAAGGAGACCATCTAGATGAGTTGCAGGAGATTCCTAAATCTGGAAACAATGGTTGAAGCCAATGATGATTTTACTGAATTAATTTATTCTTTAGTATTTGTGTAATTTTGTTAAATATATCTGTTAAAAAGAGATATGTTATTTTCATTTTTGCATAATTTAGACAATTTACCCATCGCACCCTGTGTGTGTGTGTGTGTGTGTGTGTGTGTGTGTGTGTGTGTGTGTGTGTGTGTGTGTAAAATGATACAAATCAAATAGGTCTTAATTTAATCAAAAGATTTTCCTCACATTTTCTATTTAGTTGTATTTCTCTCAAACAATCAATCGTACTTAAAACACATGGCTAAGAGATAATAAGTAGATCAGAAGTGTTTTGTTGAGTAATTATTTCACAATCTAATCCCATGATCTATGATAATCCAATCTTCCCTGGAATACTAGATGTCAGATTAGAGCACCTTGGCCTGTTCAGGCATAATAAACCAATTCTTTGCCAAAACCGCTCTGTTATTTGCAAGATGGATGTAAATCTTGAAGGTTTTATTTGTTTGTTTCTCCCACGACTAAATTTTTTGTAAATTATTATTATTATTTTTTTTTGCCCTCAAAACAAACCAACTCCACATACAAATCTTTTGTATCAACATCATCAACCCTATAGCTTTCTATTCTATACTGAATACATTGTAATAATAATGAATTCATCATAATATCAATAACAAGTAAATTAACCAATAACAATGACTTGGGAAACAATTCCAAGTTCTCAGTTACTGAATGAAAAGATATCACATCAACATTGAATACCAATTCTTTTTCTTCTATGGACATGGGCAACCATGGTTTTCCACAACATCCTGTCTTTAGTAGTAGTTCTGAGTAAAATCTGTATTTTTTTATTCCTCCTACTTCCTATTCATCAAACCAGTTACATAAGCTCACTAGGTCGACTATTCATTACATTCCTCTGTCCCTCCTCTTCAATATGCCCTGTGAGTGTCACATTTTCCAAGGCATATTTCCAAATTAAGTAACAACTGAATAACTTATTTAATATACTAAAAACAGCATAACTACAAATATGGAAATATAATTTCAAAATTATACTCTGATCTGAAACCCTAAATAGAATGTTCTAAATAAAAATCCTTAGTTTCACCATTCCAGACCCTTACAGCAAGGATCTGCCATGCCACAACCACAGAGTCTACTCACTCTTATTTCCTTGTCAAGAGAGGAAATTCTACTCAAATAGTTTTTCCTTCTGGCCTGAAATCATGTGCAGACATGTCTGTCAAAACCAGTTGTAACCAGATTTTCCTCAATTAACAGCAGAACAGCTTGGCATATACAGGCCTCTCTGCAACTTCTCCAGATCCAGGTTTCTGTCAACTGTCAATAAAATTGATGGGAAAACCAGCAGTGGGCAGTTAACAAGACGCGGTGTCTTATGAAGTCATTCTCTTGGGCATTTTATTCCTAAAGTTGTGTGCATCTATCTGTGCCGTGGTTTCTGAGACAGCATTCTTTTTGTTTCCTCCTGTCTTTTTCCCTTCTCTGCCTGTTACCCTATAGTTCTTGGGAGAGCAATCGGTTAGATGTTCTACCACCCCAACACACCCTTGCCATATTTTAGAACAAAAAATCATAACAGAACAAAAATTCAGTATTGCTGTAATATCTGAGCTGGAACTGCCCAATCTTCACTGCCCTGTCTTGATAGATGAAATGTTGTGAACCTCTTGCTACTATCACTATTTCAATGGCAAATGTTCAGACAAGCTACATTACTTAATTCCCTTAATTCAGATCTTTACTGCTAGGAGACTCCATGCCATGTACACTGAAATAATTCCCATTTGTTTTGTATTCTATAGGTCAGAAGGAAATTCCACCCAGACAGCTTCTTCCTGAGAACAGCTACTTTGTAGAATAGTCTACAATCTTAACCTCTGATGCTATCAAAGTCTAGGTTCAACTGTTATCTATCCTACATATCCTGATAATCTGTACTTACTTCCTATTATGTTTATACCATACACCTCATTGATTCACCCACTACTTTGAGTAGATCTTGTGCCTTGTACTGAGAGAGCATTTAATAAAATAAATATTTGACATCCTTTGATCTACAGAATTATGTAGAGGACTGGGGATGCATGGAAGTCATCATCACCCATTATGAACAGTATAGTGGCTAACCATGAGTCCTTAGTAATCATGATGAGAGGCATCTGGCAAGAATGGTCTTCAGTAACAGACAAGCAACATTGGGTCAAATCACAACCAATCAGGAGATAGAAATATCCAAAAGGTCACATCAGCCTTCTTTAGCTTCCATGGTTCACAGGAACAGAAGGTTAACCCTATTAACATCCCAATACTAGACACTGCCTAACATGGGCTTGTGATGTCACTAACTGGACCATGAATATATGGTATAGGTTGGATTTGTGGTTCTAATTGTTTCATGTTGATAGTAGGTTTGGGTATAGCAGACCACATGAAACCATGGATCTTATAGAGTAGCTGTGATTAAATGTAAACAAATATCAGAACTGACAAACAAACAGACTTGACAAAGTTTGCAATACACAATGACAAGAAAAGAACAAAACAGGACAAGAATAATACAAAAGCAAACAAACAATATATGCATGGCAAATTAACAGTAAAAATGTAAAAAGCCAAAAAACCAAGAATGGAAGTTGATATACAAGAGCAAATATGGATAAGGGAATGTACCATTTTCCCCTCAAGACTGCAATGCAAAAATATGACAATGATAAAATTAGTAAGTAATTTTTTATAACTATTTATACTGAGACTCATGCAAGCAATTACAAGTAATCCATAATAATATTTAAAATTTTGAAATCATATTTACTTTTGGCATATGAATTTTTTTAAACTGTTTCTAAATCTTTGATCATCTTTCAATCATTCCCCCTCACCTGCTATCCTCTTCTGCTGCACCTATGAGGTGTGCCACACCATTTAGGAACCACTGGAATAAGCTGTGCCAACACTGCAAATTTTTTTTTAAACAATCACTTGCTACAAAACCAAAACATTAACCTGAAAATTTGAGTCCTGTTCTTAAATAGCCTTGTCATGTTGAGACTTTTATATGGATGTCATGCATAGCACCAAACTCATTTAGAAATATCTAAACTGTCAGCTGTATTCAACCACTTTCTAAGATCAATGGTTAAAAATGGCTTTGAGCAAGTAAAGCCTGCTGGTCTTGGTGAAAACTATCCTTGTGGACTGATACTATAGAATCATAAACAAAGAATTGTATCAAATAGACTGGGACAGAGTCAGACGAAACTGAAAACTGGCCTATTTTATTGGCTAGGAAGAAATACCAGCATGCATTTGTATGCTTCTGCCTAGAAATTGGGGAGGGGAAAGTGTTTTACAATCATTCTTTATCAGGATTGGGACCAACAGATCTGTTGTAAACAAGGTAGTGTACAGGCTGACAGTAGCTTCATAATAGTGTGGGGTGTGTCTGCTGGTCCACCTAAACATGTCAATGATCACTGACTACTAAACTGTTTTGTTACCATTTGCACTCATTCAAAGACTCATGTGCCCCCAAAAACAATAGGTTAGTCAAGCATATCATAGCTCTTCGCTACTCCATCCACATGACCAAGGGCAGATGTTATATGTCTTTGTGACCTTGACCTGTTCTTCATTGTGTTGCCACAAACCATTCAATTTAAGTTCATTTACATTTAAAATATGCCTAATGACTTTAGTTCTTTCAGTGTTAAGAACCTAGTCGGAATATACTTTATGAATATTTTTATACTTTTATATTTCATAGGACATCTCAGTTTATTTTTCTTGAGATTTTTAGTACTTTGCAGGATCAGTTAATGTTTACACTCTTTCCATGTAACCTGGTGACTTCTTGCCAAACCCAAGACAGCGGAAAACAATGAGGAGTAGAAACGCAGGTGAAATGGTTTATGTATTGAGTTACATTTTCATTTTTTTTTGTCTGCCAATTGGATGCTAGTTGGGCTTTCCTATCCTTTCTTACTTCCAGCATTCTTGCCTTTTATTATTTCCGGCTACCACAGACTCCAGCATTTTCCTTCCAGCATTCTTAGCCTTTGCTACTTCCAGCTACTCATTGGTGTACCCTCTCAGTACACTTTGGTTAAAATAATATGAAAGGTTCACCATGGATTTTACCAGCAACTATGCAATATCAACACCAGCCATTTAAACTGAACTTTCAAACTGCAAAATTACATGCCAACTTAACTTACATCAACTCTACTTGTAACATCTAGTCACAGGTATAATATTCTAGACAGTCAGTATTCCTCAGTTTACTCAATTCTGCCTCTATTACTCGAGTCATGTTTTGTTCATGTTCCTCTAAACGAAACACTACTATTGTATCCAATGTAAATAAATTTGTATTAATTTTCAGTTGTCATTTGTTGACCTATCAGATTTCATGTCTTTAATGCTAAAATGTTAATGGGCCTCTTGTGACACCTATACCTTCTTGGGGCACACAGGCCATTTTATATCATGCCCCCTCTGAGGGGTCCGCTACAAGCAGAATAATGCATTGTCATCAGGTCCAAGTTACCTCTGTGTTTTTTGAACATTCTAGAATTCTGATGAATAATGTAACCACCATGTTCACTCAACATGAGACCAATTGAGTATTTATTGCTCATGCTGGAAAAAACAGTTTGTACACAAAATTCTGCACATACTAATATCAAGGAGTTATCCATAAATTGAGATAGCATGATGCAAACTACCTTGAGGTTTTCTGACCACTTTTGGAATTTGTTCCATGTTAATTTGTTGCACTTCAACATTCTAAAAGGAGGTCCCACATATTACTAGCATCCATCCCACAATTTTTGACATATCAGTGTAGTCCATATGATCTACTCCAGCTAGCATCATTATCAGTTTACTTTTATCAGATCATTAAAAGAAAGAAACTCCATCAAGTAACTTATAACCTTGAGACTTGACCACAACTGTCCCAGGTACTGTGCCATGCCAGCAACAACTTGGTCCCATGGGTAGAGGTGGTAATGCACATACCATATGCAACATTAAAAACAAATTTCAATGCCCTGACCTGAGGAATGCCACACATCCAACTAACATAGAAAATGTGACATTGCAAAATAAATTCCTATTTAGTTGACATAACTTTTGCAAGTGCCTTGTATAACATTGTTGAACATGGCAATGAGAGTACCACAAGTTGTAAAAATATAACCGATATGGACCAGGAGTGGCTGATCTAAATAGTTACAATGCCAATTGCAGAGGTCAGATTTCCAACAGAAGCACATGGTTTCACAAAAAAAATAAATAAATAAAAAATAAATAAATAAAAATTAAAAAAAAAAAAACAAACAAACAAGAATAATAGCAAGACAAAGGTCCATCTCCAAAGCATCTACATAGATCAGGCATGTGTGAAGCACAGGAAAGATGACAAAGTGAGGAACAAACCTAGACCACAACAGCTGAAAAAAGAAAATGGTTATATTAGAAGTTTCCTTATAAGGAAACATTCAGCATTTGTTGACTGAGCTGTCAGTACTGCTTTTGGTTAAAATTTATAAAATCTTTCTCTTAAAACAGTCTTTCAGGAAAACAGGTTTTCTCAAATCCAGTAGCTGTTATTTCCAGTATTGATTGGAGGCAGGAGTCCTAAACACTTATTTGAAGTAGTTTGGAACATCATCATGATTAAGTAATTATTTTTTTTTTCAAATTACATGTCATTTGTTGCTGCTATTGAAAATCCTCAAGTGATATGGTTTCTGCTATTTGGTACAGTTCTTTGTTTATGATTCTATAGTGTTAGTCCACAAGGATGGTCTTCACTAAGACCAGCTGGTTTTATTCACTCAAATCCATTTTTAACCATTGATCTTAGAAAGTGGTTGAATACAGCTGACAGTTTAGATATTTCTAAACAAATTTGGTGCCTTGCATGACATCCATATGAAAGTCTCAACATGACAAGGCTATTTAAGAACAGGACTCAAATTTTCTGATTAATGTTTTCGTTTTATTACAAGTGATTATTTTTTTTTAAAATTTGCAGTGTTGGCACAGCTTATTCCAGTGGTTCCTGAATGGTGTGGCACACCTTATAGGTGCAGCAGAAGAGGATAGCAGGTGAGGGGGAATGATTGAAAGACGATCAAAGATTTAGAAACAGTTTCAAAAAATTCATATGCCAAAAGTAAATAGGATTTCAAAATTTAAAATATTATGGATTACTTGTAATTGCTTGCATGAGTCTCAGTATAAATAGTTATAAATAATTAATGACCAATTTTATCATAGTGATAGTTCTGCATTATATCAAGTATTAAGAATATAGAAACTAAGGTCTGCAAATTGGAGGAGAGAGTTATCAATGATAATGTTCCAACTTCAAATCTGCAGTTATCTCCCTTTAACCCTCAGTTTTTTTTTGTTTTTTTTTTTAAATGTACTGTTTATCAAACAAAATTTAGTGAGGCATAAGCAAATTTTCATTCTGAAAATGCAGCCCAGAGGGAAAAAATAGTTTAGGAACCACTGGCCTATTCTATCATCAGTTTCCTTTTCTTCTATACTAAATTTGTTATAAGTGATCCATACACTGAGGTATTTGAAACGTTTAGAATTTACTATTTCCATATACTGAATTTTTATGAAGGATTCAAGATATATACAGTCACTGCTTTTATTCAAACTACAAATTATAGTTTCTGTTTTGAAAAGGTTTATCTTGAGTCCTATTTCTTGGAAGATTTGGTAGAGGATGTTTTTATGTTCAAGATACCTATGTCATTGATATACAAGTATTTCGCCACACCTTATCATCAGTACATTGGCCTCATGATATACAGAACATGATCTATCTGCAATGAGAGTTCTTACCATCCCCCATAACATATAGACAATAGTCCAGTCTCATCCACAAAATACTCCCTGTATACTCAAGAAAAAAAGCTATATAAATATTTGTGCTGATTCTTCTGGTGATAGCATCAGCAGTTAATATTTTCATCTGCATTCTTTACTCTCCACTTTTCTCACTCTGAAGATATACTTATATTAATGGACTATTAAAAGACAAGACTCCCACCACCAACAACTCATACATTATGAGGAAAGGTTTGCCTCTTTAGTTAAAAATTCATAATAGTTAACAATGTTTCAACTAAAATATTTAAAATAATATTACTTTCTGTTTTATATTTTAAACAAGCAATGCCACCTGGCATTACACAAGCCACGTCACTTTCCTTTGCTCTGTAATACCATCATTTCTTTGAAAGATTTAAATGCTATTAGCAAAATTGTCACAAAGCACTTAATAGTTTCATCTGGTAATTGTTTATTTCATATATAGCATGTTATATTATAATTCATAATTTTTACATTTTAAAAATATACTGTTAAAAAATATCAATATAACTTATTCCCCTTTACTATCAAACTGTGATCTAAATTCTAAAATGGTTACCACTTTCAGAGTAGCAAAATAGGTTCATTTGAATAAATTGAGTCTTGCTGTCATATCTGGACTGGAACTATCCAATCCTCACTGCCCTGCTTTGACAGATAAAACCAGATCATAAATTAAACCGAAACCAGTTATATTTAAAAATTTGATTTTTAAGTCTGAATATGCAAATTAATCAAGCAAGAAAAGATAGGTAAGATATGAAAAATATACTTTCAAAAACAAATGTTAACAATTAATATAAGCTTTAGCCCCAGAGGGCTGTTCTCCCAGACATTACTCATCCTTTGGATGTGCAGGTGGTGTAATAAATAAGGGTTTAGAAAGAGAAATTGGAAAGCCAAGTGAATTCTATTTGGGTTTTGTTACATTCACTTTTCATGCAAATACCCTTGAGAAAGTTAGGACTTCATCTCTTCTCTTTCCAACTATGGGTTAAATAGTAAGACACATTGGACTCTTCAAACTTGGTTGACAACCAGTTTAGAAGGAGGACAACTCTGAATTCAAAACCATACATAACCTAGGCCCATAACAAAAGATCCATACAATTTACAATGACTATGATCCGGACAGTGGCCATTTAATTAATCAATCAATCAATATAAGCTTGAGCCTAAGGTGTCCATCTCCCCAGCCTTTACCTCTTCCTTGGAAAGGGTCTAAGATTAATCCCTGGTACCTGAGGTATCTTGAAGGGGGCTTGAGCAATTTTTGATTCTTGGCCCATGTAAATGTGAACCTCTTCTGTAAAGTTGATGTGTGACATTTTGTATGAGGTTGGCGTACAAATAAATACAATGATCAAACCTGCATTTCTGTGTTTTGCAATTATTAATATAAACTTAATCCCCAAATGACCATCACTCCAGATAATACCCCTTCCTCAGGAGCAGGGCTAGCATTAGTACTTGGCACTTGGAGAGACCCCAAAGGAGAAGTGCCAAGGGGACTAGAGCAATTTTTCTCCCTCACCCATGTACATGTGGGTTCCCACTTTATTGACATATTTAATTTGAGATACAAAGATAAAAATCCATTTTTAGCAGGGTTGCAATTAACAGCGTGATGGAGCAGTCACCTCAAGTAGTATCTCACTATCAGAGAGGGCAAAACCATAGTGGGAAATACTCAGGGGATTAGACTATTTTTGGCCTCTGGTCCTATATACACTTTAAATTCATCTCTGTGCCATATTCCATTCAAGGCAGCATGTGGATAAATTCCATAGCATTTTTATGTGGGTTTACAATTATTATTAGAGTCATAACACCACACAGTACCTTTCCCATAGGATAAGGTTAATTCCTGGCATCAAAGGTATCCTGAATGTGGAAATGATGAAAGGGAATGAACAATTTTTGTTCCTAGTCCCATGTATACTAGAGACTTGTACTTTAAATTTGGCCTTGTGCCATATTCTGTATAAGTAGGTATACAGATAAATACAATGATAAACCTCCATTTATTCGATAAAATTTTATGTAACGTTTACATTCATACATACATATACTTGAAAATTGATGGATTCATTTTCTATTTAAAGCCAGAAAATATTTTTGTAAGAATTTTTTTTTTTTTAGATAATGACTTACAAGTTTTACTAATTAACCCAAAGCTGGGGGAGAAGGTGTATTCATACCTTTCCCAAGGGAATTTGCATGTAACTGAATATAACAAACCCAGCAATTAACAATTCCAGACCATTACCCATTACACCTGGTATTACCAAGTGCTCACCCATCTAGGTACTGACCAGGCTTGACTCAACTTCAGCGATCATACAGCCATGTACATGAAAAAGATAACCAACTTATATTTAATTTTCAGTTTCAAACGACACAAACTTTGAAATTCCATTATCTTACTTATTATAAAACGCAGATTGTGTGTGTGTGTGTCTGTACATTTATATATGGGATCTTATTTCCTATATTTTTCAACCGATTTCAACAAAACTTCACAGAACTGTGTAAAATTATCTTGCGGTGGTTCTGACAGCACCAAAAATTTGGAAAAACAATTGTTTTTGCACAAAATCAATTTGAAAACACGATTCTGTCGCCAGAATGAAAGGGGGACAACTCATATCGAGTTATACTTATTATAAAACCCAGGTTGTTTGTGTGTGTGTGTGTGTGTTCATTTATATATGAGATCGGATTTCCCTACATTTTTCAACCGATTTCAACAAAACTTCACTTTTTTTTTGGCAGGTAGTTTTTCTTATTGTCTTGCACACTTTTCTTTATTTTTACATTCAGAATGCTTTAAAAATTCCCTTTACAAGACAATTGTTTATAATAAAATTCTATTCAATCGATAGACTCATAATGATTGAAAACAATGTTTTTGTTCGAGTTTGGGTTTGACCAATGCGTAAAAAAAAACAAAAAAAAACTAATTAATTAAGACATGCATGTCCGTCAACCTTAAACAATAATCTTTGTCAATTTTATTTTTCAGTCTTTATGATGGTCGATACTTGATCTATCTCTTACTGTTACATTCCCGGGCAATGCCGGGCTCTACTGCTAGTTATTACTATGTGTCATTAGTAAGTAAAAAGAAGAGGCGGGGGTCTTAATAATGTGAGAGCCAGAAAATCATTTAAAAAAAGTCAAGTGCGTAATTGTAATTAATGAATGGGGTGATCTTAAAATTTCATAAAATAATAAAAAATTTTTTAAAAATAATTTAAAAAAAAAAAAAAAAAAAAAAAAAAAATTAAATAAATAAAATGAACACCACCCACCCAAAATTTTCAGCTGTGTGCAAGAATTTCCAGAATTTTTTATTTAAGGAGGTGGAAATTTTGCACACATTTATTCTCTTTAATCAAGTTCTTTTTTTATGTATTTCCTGTTTGAGTCATAAATAAATGACATCAAAGTATCATAAAAATGTAAGTAGAGCTGAAAGACCAAAGAGAAGCAATTTGCTAAATAAACAACTGACAGAATTGTACCACCGGAGAAAATGAACGTTATTTTGAAAACAATTCTTTCAGGTAAATGAAAGAATAACATTCTATGTGTGAGGTGGCTGAAAATTTGTCAACCCTACCCACTCTCCCCCAAATCACTATCTTCATGAAACCTCAGAATACTGATTTGGAGAAGTGGTTCTGTTCGAAAACTTCACTCAGTATCCTCTTCTTGTACATTTATCAATCTGGTTAAAAGTTGCCATAATATGTAAAATATCTAACATGTAAAGATCTCAAAAATAGGTCAAAAGATGAGAGAAAAAAAATGTTGAACACATATACAAAAATTAAAAATTGAGCACTTTTTATGTAAGTAAAAAATAATATGCAATAATATGTGCATAGGGGCTTATTTTCCATGAAAACGGAATGACCTACTTGAAACCAAAATGGAAATAGCAATTTTGAAATGGAATTTTTTTTTCTAACAATCAGATTTGTCAATTGCCATTTTAATTTGTTACTATGTTTACCTTTCCTAACTCATCCAACAGACATCATAGGATAAAGTCGGTAATGTTTTAAAATAAATTGACAAAAATAAGATCTTTTTGTCTCTAGACAACTTTGTAGTGCTACTTTTCTGTAGGTTTTGCCACTTTCATTTAATTCTTATTTAGGATTGTAACATTATTTACAAGGGTTGTCCCAGAAACTCATCAAGTTAGATTAAAGGGCAGAAGTATGAGGACAACATTAAGTTTTTATTAGTTCATGCAAAATAAATAAATTGCAAGATTTCTTTTAAATAACTATTTAAAAAGAAATGTTAGGTCTTTAGGAGCAAGAATCAAAATGAAGGATGTCCAAAGAGTATATTTTTGAGCACAGAATATCATTTCGTCATCAGCTGCCAGGGTCTGCATATTTCAGATCTGATAAAATCCGTTTTTCTTTAAATCAAAATATAAAAAATATACTTAAATGTTTTTACAGTAACCAGCACAAAACATTTGATCTGCTTTTGATGACCAGGATGAACAAAAAGCAATTGAATAATTCTCAAACAAAAACAAAATATTTGGAAAAAAAAAAAAAAAATTACTATGTAATCGATATTTTATTATTTGTGTCCTCTTTCTTACCATTTTCTTGTTTTTTCATGTTACCCATTTTTTTAGTTTTTCTCTGATTATAAATCCTATAACCCCCGAGAGTCATGGGTGCACCACATCTAGAGCAGCCATAGCAGCAGTGATGTTTCCTGGCTAAGACAGCCTGACAAAGCCCAAAACTCTCCAAGTTGGTTTGAATTTAGAGTTTTACTTCCAACCAAAGCTATAGGACCTAATCTGTCCTACTGGGGCAGGGAGATGGATTTATATTGTTTCCATTATTAGCATATAAGTAAATGTAATTAACTCAACTAGAATTTGAACTCTGCTCAAACCAAGCTGCTATCCATTTCTCCACTGTGCCTCTATTCTCTGATATATGCTTAAAAAAAAAAAAAAAAAAAAAAAAAAAAAATCGACAACTTTAACATAACATACAAGGACAATCTTTTCAATAATATGACTAGCTGCTCATTTCTAAAAATGCCTGACTGCTAGGGCGGCTTGACTAATTCCTGTTGCACAAGCATACTCAGGCACATTTTGTGTTTGTTCAATACTCACAGAGTCAACCTGTTGTTTATACAACTATGCTGACTAGACTTTAGTTTTAATTTCTGAGAGGGATCACATAAGGTATGATCACCAATTTAGGCAAGACCAGTACATACAAACCCTTAGCCATTGTGGCTTCATGCTGGCACACCCATCAATGGTTTCAGAAGTTTTTATCTATCCAATTTCACCTACAAGACTTGCGTTAACCAATGGTATAGTTTTCAGGCACTTCCCAACATTCTGGTATCATCTTTAAAGGTTCACATTACCTACCTAACAAATCAACACATGATGGGACTTGAACTGGAGTCTCATGGTTAGAATGCTAACATTCTAACTACATGCCTACAATAATACCATTTTAATTTACAAGGTGAAAGACAGTACGTTGGCTAGAGAAGAAAGCATGAAAACAAGAAACAAATTGAGAAAAAAATTATTGGTCAATCAGATATTTCCAGTTAAAATATTATACATAAATGCAAGGATAAAACATAGAAAAAAGGAAAAAAATTAAGTAAATATTATAGTATGACAAATTTAAAATAAGTACAAATAATTCAGTAACATTTTCATAGCCTATGATAGACTTATACAAATATTAAAATATATCCACCGTATAGGTAATATGACAAAAGGAGCAATCTCCAAAGTTTGAAATTGACAGCAACGAGTCTTTGATAAGTTACAGTTGGTGTTATTCCTCCAAATACACATGTAAATTAGGTGCATTATATGCCAACAAATATGTTACCTAAGTATAAATATTTCAATTAAAAGCAAGAGCAAAATGCATTTATAATCATTTAATTTTTAATTAACTATCCACATAATTAAAATGTGCATAATGGCTGGCCACTCATATCCAAGGATTCCTGTTGCAGACGCATGCTCAGGCACATTTGTGTTTGTTCAACACCCATAGAGCCCACCTGTGGTTTATACTGCAAATATGCTGTGCAAACCTTCATTAGTTTCTGAGAGGGTGAGCGCATTTTCTAGCATGATCAACAGGCTAGCATTTGTGACTTCATGCTAGCACAACCAGCGACGACTCCCAAAGGAGTTCCGTCTACCCAGTTACACTCACAAGGCTTGGATCAACCTGTGGTATGGTTTCCAGGCACTTTCCAAAGATGCTGCACGTTGGGATAGACTCCCTCAGACCAATAACATCAAGAAGTTATCTTCCTGACAAATTGACCATGATAAGATTCGAACCAAGGTCTCATGATCAGAAAGTGAATGTTCTAACCACTCAGCCACATGCTATATATATATATATATATATATATATATATATATATATATATATATATATATATATAAAAAAACAATTAAAATGGAAGGATTAGGATTACTCAGAGAGTATAATTTTCACAGGAAAACTTCTAACCAATGACAACATTCCTTGGAAGAGTAAGTCCCACATCTTTGGTTTTTTTTTTGTTTCTTATTGAAAAAAGAACACAGGCATGTCCAAAAATTTTGACTTTAAAATCTTTCTTTTCATGCTTCAATTTTGTCAAAAGGTTAATATGTAATAAATATCATCAATTTTACTGCCAATAATATCGTTTTGTTGGCTTTCTATTCCTCTAATTTTATTAACTGGCTTATTAAATCTACATATATATCACACACACAAGTGTGTGAATATGTGTATATACAGTACAACTCCTCTAAACAGAACATCTTGGATCTCAGATGTTCGGATTTGAGGAAGAAAAGGCTGCTGTGGCAAACTTTAAATTTTTATAAAGTTTTAGAGTTTAGGATACAAAAAGGTAGTTTGTAACATTGATTTGTTTTTATTTAAAGAGTAGATTGAATACATAGATGTACAAAAAATAATTGACAACCAATAGTAATAAAAATTTTGTGCTAAACAAATATTGTAATTTGTGAAAAACTAAGACACTTTATGAAATGTTTAAAAATTTATCAGTTATAAATTTATCATTCAAAAATAATTAAAATCTCTAAAGGAAGTCAAAAATAAGAATATACAGTAGAACTCATCTAAACAGAACATCCAAAATGTTTGGTATTGAGAGTAGTGTTCTGATTTGAGGAAGAAAAGGCTTCATATTTATATCAATACAAAAGTTTGAATTTGAAGAGGAGTCCAAATTCGAGGAAGTCTGCTATGTTTGGATTTGGGGAGTTCTACTGTTTACACGTACATATGTATATTTATATTATAAACATGCAGATATGCAAGCCAATAGACATGGTTTTTACCTTTTATATTTCTCAAATATAAGTCTTGTTCCAAATTTTTTTTTTCCTTATCAAAAGAAAATAAATACCTGAAGTCTTCCACAAATCTTTCCAGCTTAATCTTATATAATAAGTAAATTCATAAACAAAATAAGTCAAATAAAATATATTATTAAAATCAATGAAGCAATAGAAGCTTGAGCAGACACAAATATAGTTGAAGCATATTCTTTGAAAATACTGCCATTCTATATTTTAACAATTAGATCTCAACCCTTACTCAAAGTACATGGCAGAAATTGATAGCCAGTCAATATATTTGTCACTATTATTAAAATCAACAAACTATATGAAATTAGTGAGACTATATATCCAAGCATACATAAAAAAAAAAAAAAAACAAAAGAGAGAAAAAAAAAAAAACCCTTTATAAGTTTAAAATTTTAGCATCCCTTCCTATTCATGCTAATGTGTAGTTACATAAACATCACTTTAGTCCAATGAAGCCCTAAAGGCTGAAATGTGTCACAATTTTATTATTTATCAAAGTTATAAATTTATCATTCAAAAACAATTAAAATCTCTAAAGGAAGTCAAAAATAAGAATATACAGTAGAACTCATCTAAACAGAACATCCAAGATGTTTGTTATTGAGAGTAGTGTTCTGATTTGAGGAAGAAAAGGCTTCATTGGACTAAAGTGATGTTTATGTATCAATACAAAAGTTTGGATTTGAAGAGGAGCCCAAATTTAAGGAAGTCTAAATTATGCTATGTTTGGATTTGGGGAGTTCTACTGTGTATATGTACATATGTATATTCATTATAAACATGCAGATATGCAAACCAATAGACATGGTTTATTAATTAAATATTATCAAATACATGACATTGCTGTGGATGATATCACCAAGTTGGCTTACTTCACAATTAGATTTTGACCCCAGATGTGAATCTCAAAGTAAAATGTATTCCAAGAATAATGTGTGTGTGTGTGTGTGTGTGTGTGATTCCATCATGGTGAGTATACATTTGAAATTTTCCTAAGATGAGAACACTAGTTAAATAAATTAATTTAAAAAAATTAATGACAAAGTGGAAAAAAAATGTTTCTTGTGATACATTTCAGCCTTTAGGGCTTCATTGGACTAAAGTGATGTATAATTATGTAACTACACATTGACATGAAGGAGAAGGGATGCTAAAATTTTAAACTTATGAATTTTTTCTTTAATGTATATATATATATATAGTCTAGCTAATTTCATATAGTTTCTTTATGTTTTGTTATTATGTGCCCCACGACGTCAGAAGATCTGCAATGAAAGGTGAAATAATTCACGAATAATTCAACACCTGTGAAATTCAAGTCTTAAAATAGGAAATTTTCCAATTTTTCACATTCCTGAAGAAACATTTTTATCTATCGGCAGTAACTGATTTAGATTTTAAAGATGTGCATCACTGGTGCATTAAAATCCCAAAGACATTATTTTCACCTTAATTAGAAGAGGAAACATGCCTTATGAGAACTCAATTTTACAAGCTAAAGCCATAAGGGGAAACTGCAAATGAAGCAGGAGATAAAAAGTAGCCACCTATAGAAATGACCACACAAAACAGTTCAATACAATCATATACAAGTTAAAACATTTGGGAAAAAAAAAAAAAAAAAAAAAAAAAAATGAACTGAAGTTATATAGACAATAATTCTCCAGCCTTCTTTGGATGATTATAACAGCTAGTGAAATATGCTGTAGGGATACAAAGAGTGATTATCCCCCTTTGGGTAAGATGAATTCACGAGAATCATGTGCCAGCCAGTGAATGACGTCAGTTTGTAGAATTATGTACACCAGTTGCAGAGAAGCAAGACATAACTGTCCACGGCAGTTATTAGTGTCAGAATCTCCGAACCTGGTCAAAAGGATATAAACCAGACACCTCTGAGCTAGATGTAGAACAGGCAGCAGGAGAAAACAGAACAAAAGAATGCTACTGCAAAAAAAACAGTCATGCATAACAAGTGATATAGTAGTTAAGAGGTCATCTACTAATGATATTTTTGCCCTGAAAAACACAGTATGACACTGATCTATTTCTGAGATTACTACTACATCTATCATGGTCTGACTTTATAAACACAACTACCAGCCATTTCTCCAGACTGCTACCAATATCCACCTTATAAATGAACATTTTGCTACATACTATAAGGACTCACTTATCACTATAAAGAAAATAAAAACATATTTACATACACTATCTTGTTCCTTTGCTTTATGTCCTATGTTTCTGATGAACAGCACCAAGAATCTCATACCAAATATATCCACAAGTTTTATATAAAGAATTAATGGATTTATTTTTAATCCGACAGATATATTACTTTAAATGGTGGTTTCCCCTGCAAAGGATGATGTAGGTCCTATCGACCCAAGAAGAAGACTTCTCAAATGACTATACAAACCAATAGCCTTAATAACACACAGTTTAACAATAAAAATAGGCCATCTATTTAAAATACAAAGTGCCCACAATAATAATATTTGAAGTAATATTTTTTCACCCAAAGCAAGGCAATAAAGCCACTAAGACACAAGGGATTACTGAGTGTTAGAGAATAAGAGAAAAAAAATACTATTAAGGAGAGAGAACAATAAAAGAACAAGAATTAAGACAGAAGATAATGATTCCCATTGCATTTAAATTTTTGAAGATCAAAGTTGACTGGGAAGCAAGAAGCTAGAAGACAGTGCCCCAAGTGAGAGGTGCAAGAGAAGAAACATAGAACTTACAGTTACTTCTAACCATTTCAACTGTAAAATGATGAGACCTTGCCTCCAATCTAGTATGGTGCTTAAATTCTTAAAGTCTAGGTAACACAGAGGAAAGTTCATCAGAACAATTACCATGAAAGTATTCATAGAAAAGGCACTGGAAAGCTACATTACAGCAGTGTGAAAGTGACTGAAGCCGAGATGCCAAGTCAGGACCAATAATATTACAGATTCTTTTTTGGATTTTATCAGAATCACTAAATATATAGCAGGAGCACCAGACCAGATGCAGCAGCAATATTCAGAGAAAGAACAGATGGTAGACTTATGAGAGAGAGAAAAACATGACTAGAGACATGCATATATGCATTCATAAATAAAGGGTCAAAAGATTGAGTGGGCTTGACTACCTTACAACAGAAAAACATGTATTTGGAATAAAAAACTTTTATTTGGGTTGAAGTAATGGGGCATGAAGTTTGAAAATGTTTATAAAGCCAGTGTATAAAATTAACTTCATGAAAGAGCAGAATGCAACAAAATCGATAAAAGTATGTTTAAAAAGGTACATATGTGAAAACTTAATATGTTATATCATTACACAACCAAAACCCCTAACCACACACATATTACACTTAGCGAACCATCTCTTTTTCCAACTCACTATAATACAGTATATCCACTCAGCCTCTCTCTTTCAATCTGTAATAGTAGTCGCTGACTACAAAAACAATTAGGTCAGACATGCTGATGACCTAGCAACAGATCCAAGCAAGATCTAAAAATAGCTTCTCACATGCAGGCAGAATCATGTGATCAAGTACAAGACATTGAGCAGGAAAGTGAAGGAAGGAATTAATTGGAATCAAAGTCTTAAGCAAGTAACATCTCTTTTCACTTGTTACCATCAAGCAAAGGAAATGGCACAATGAAAACGAGTTTCAATTCAACTCCACTCAACACACTATGCTGCATATATCAAATGCATAGGTGAATTACTAAGCATGATAATCACCTAAGACAGGCATGTGTGACCCACTCAATTGAACATAGGAAGATTCAGCACTGTGTAAGTCTTAGCCTATCAGAACGATGAATTCTACGTTGCTGAATATGTGAAGAAGAGAGTAAATGACCAACTCTTGGGGTCAAAACTCAAAACAGTGAAGAAAGAATAATATATCAAAAGATATCATTGCACAGGTGAAACGAACTGAACTGAAAGTAAAAAGAACAAAAGAGAAATATAAAACAAAAGAAAGAGAGAGAAAAAGGAAAGAGAAAACTATTTTATTTCAGGTGAATGACTAAAGCTAAGTGGGCTTTAATTATTCATATCAGATATATAACACATACATCATTCCACATGGAAATGTATAGCTAATATCTTTCCACACACTATATTGCATTAATGTTTTCATGTATCGTCTTGTTATAATTAAATCTTATAAAATTTTATATATTGGTATTTGTTGTTTGTTACTGTTCATTGTCCTCATCGGTGTATTTGAACTCGTTACAGAATCCTACTACAGCATGGTAAACATCAGTCATCTCCTTTGACAACAAGTTTGTTTTATTTTTTAATCTTTTGTTTGTAAATTTTGTGTTGCAGTAATTGGTTCATAACAGATACTACTGAGGCTTTGATACAATATTAATTCACTGTATAGCATTTTTGAGGGCATCAGTAAATTAGTACTATTAATAAAGAATACTGATGAGAAATGCAGTCATTTAATCCCAGTGAAGGCCACCAATTACTTCTGGTGTGAGCATTCAATAAATACAAATTATAATTATATATAGAAAACATATAAAAAACAAAGTAGTACTATTTATATATTTATACATAAGGATTAGTAACTAATATATATCACATTCCACCCTGGCCTTTTGAACAGGAGTAGAGGTTTATCTCTTGTTTCCTGTTTAGGATTGGGTTTCCGGTTCTTTCTAAAGTCTACTTCAACTCTATACTTCTGTCTCTGCCTAAACTGTGAAATTTCATTTGTAATTTATTTATTTTTCTTTCTTTCAAATGTTAAGTTGCTTTCATCTTCAATATTGTAAAATTGCTTAGACAACTTTTAACACCAACAATGAATCAATTCTTCAAACCAAAAAGCAAACTTTCTTCCAGAAACAACCATTCTCTTCTTTCTCAGCACCTCCACAAGTATTTTCAATGGTTGGGAAACTGAATCTGTGTGACAATTTCTATCTTTAAAAATAATCTCCAGTTGATATTGACTATCAATGTATTATCTATTCTTTTATCAGTAAAATGTGGGTCATACAGCTTGACCAAAGTTCTCCATTCATCTC
Organism: Acanthosepion pharaonis; assembly: GCA_903632075.3. Taxonomy (NCBI): domain Eukaryota; kingdom Metazoa; phylum Mollusca; class Cephalopoda; order Sepiida; family Sepiidae; genus Acanthosepion; species Acanthosepion pharaonis. The sequence goes on from CAHIKZ030001191.1 coordinate 1,534,725, forward strand.
TGTCCAGGGCAAGCATCTACAGTTCCACAGCTGTTTCTCTTATTATGTTTTATATAGATCATTCTTGGGCATCTGATTCTGCCATCCTTTGGTTAGTTGAGTGTGAATCTTGATATGTGGTTGTTGCTTGCTCTTGTAGTGGTTATGTATAAAGGTTCTTAATTGATGGTTGTTGGTTAACACTTTGCAGGATGTCCTCGCTTCTGATATAGTCAATTCTTTTTGTAACCGACAATCACTTATTGATTGTATAGTCTATACCATTGAAAATAGTCATCCAACACTGTTCAGATGCTTAATTCTGTTTGTTGTAATGGTGATGTTGTTGATGTTTCAGCTGATCTATTTTTCAGCACTGCCAGGTCATTTCTAGAAGAAAAAACTTTTTTTTTTCTATTTTTCATGGTTTACACCTGATGAGGGCTGAAGAGATCAGCCGAAATATTTTAACAAGAGCATATTTACAAAGAAATTTGGGGGTCTGAACAGAATTAGGTAAGACATTTTTGCTGAACATTTGTTTTACCTGTGAAAATTAATTTTCCTAAACTAAATCTATGTTCATTATTATTATTAATATCAAGACTCCAGTTCTGTTCAGGGAAATACTTATCAAAACACTTCACACATAAAAGTTTGTACTATTTGCTAAAAAAAAAAAAAAAATCTTAAATTATTTTTTCTGCAACACCTTTATACTACTCAAAGTTCTGCTGCTCAGTTTTAACAGTTTACACTACTACTGCTTGCCAAGTAAGCAAGAAAGTTTGAAGACATTTTTACTTATACGGGTCATTTCAAAAGTAATTATGTTGCTCCATGATGTCATAGGTGGATTTATGATAGGTTATTAGTGGAAAGGTTAAACATCTAAGATTTAAATTTCTCTTGCATTGTTAAAGAAAGTAGCTGACCATTTGTCTGGCAAAATGGCATCTGACATGAAAGTGAAATAAAGCAGGTGTATCGCTAAATTTCTCCATGTGAAAACAATTGCACCCATTGATAGTCATTAATAGTAGCTTAATATTTACAAATGTGAGAACTGTTGGCATTGGGTAATGTACTTCAGCAATGGTAACAGCAATACATGTCAAAAAGTGAGGTTTTTTTTTTTGTTTTTGTTTTTTTACAACTATGGTACATGGACGCATGTCAAAAAAAAAAAAAAAAAATGTCTTACATGTCTAAATTTGCTCAATGTAAGCTTATATCTGTTGTAGTTTGTGGAAGTTAGGAGGTATTACTTTCAGGTCTTCCTGTACAAAAAAACAAAAACAAAAAACACAAACATAGCATATTATCCTATGATGTTAAATTTAAGGTCTCAAGAGTAGCAATTATTTATGAAAAGAAGAATTTCTTTGGCAAACAATAATGATTCCTTTTAAATGAAGATAAGCTCCAAGCTTATATCTTCAATTCTTAACTCAGCTCCAGAGGACCATCCTTCCAGTTAGCACCTCTTAAATTGCACTAAAAGAGGGATGGTCAGGGTCAATACCTGATGTATTCCAAAAAGAAAGTGCTAAGGGAGTTTGAGCTATTTCTGTCACTGCTCCCATGTACACGTGGAGGGACACCCACATTCAAAACAGCTTTGTATCATATCCCATATGTGTGGGAATATGTGTAAATACTACCTACGTTGAATTCAACTTTTTCACACAGAAATACACTTACACATTTGTTTTCTCCAAGTTACATGTACACACACAAACAACCAATACATGAACTTTTTATACTTAGATTAATTATGACATCATGCTGGAGAAAAAAATATTACACCCACTGCTTTCCCACAGTTATCAAAAAAAAATTTATATAATAAAGTTTTGTTTACTATTCTTCTATGTGCCTTTCAGAACGTTAGTGATCATGGCTCTCCACAATTTCCTGATCCTTCATAACTCTTAATAAATTTTGTCATTTTGTTATCTCTCCTAAACGCTGTTCTGCTATCTATTTTCTCAAGCTCACTAGGTAGGTTATGTATAGTTTTCCTCTATCCTTCTTGCCTTCAATATCCTGTGAGTATCAAATTTTTCAAGCCTTTTTTCAAAATTATGTGCCCTAAAAATTTCAACTATCTCTTTCTGAAGTTAAGTATAAGTGTCTTTTTTTTCATTTTCTCTAAAACTTTGATCACATGTTCACTCCATGGTATTCTCAGCATCCTTTTGTAGAACCACATCTGCTGCTTCAAGTCTCTCCTTCATCTGTAAATAGATTACTCAGCATTCACTGCCATATAGGAGAACTGATATTACATAATAGTTCAGTACTCTTTTCTTTGTTTCTAATGAAATCTTCCTGTTAATACTTTGCATAGCATTTGGAAGGCATCTTTTGGAATGCACCTTCAGATTTCAGTATTACACTTTCCATCCTCTGTTCTTCTTCAATATTTAAATTGTTGTACACATTTGATTTTTGTATCCCCAATTTGTAGTTTGCATGTTGGGCTGTTCCTTTTGCTAACAATCATGCACCCTGGCTTCTTGCCATTGACATTTACTAATAATGAATATAAATTTACTTCCCACAATAATCCACATAAATTCAATAATCACTAAATAGCATGTGTCTTGTCTAGACAGTGATCCATTTAAGTAGAGATAAAAAAAAAAAACATAAAAGTAATAAGGTAAATGATAAATTCATTTTGTTTTTCTTGCAGGGGGGAGAGGGGCTGTCAAAAATAAAATAAAGAAGCTGCTATAATTTTTTAATTTTGTTTCATGATTTTCTCAGAGGGAAAACGAGGACATAAATTAAAATGCATTTTTATCTATAATAACGCTAAAACTAATTAATTCATTAGAGATGCATATCACCATATGTAACGTGTGCATACACATGAATTTCAATTGAAAATATATTCAACAAAGAAACAGATCTCTCTTTCCCTCTCATATAAGATTAATTTATACTAAAAGTCTCCGACATGATCAACATCAATGATACAACAAAAATAATCAAAACTTTGATAAACCAACATCTATGAATTTGCTTGCCCACTTGGAGAATGCTTCTCTAAAAATAATAATTCAAACACATTGGTTTAACAACTACTACATTATCACACTGTTTAACATGTTATTTATATGATAACTGATCAGTTAAATCACATATCACCAAACAACTTGTAGAAAAAACAAAAAACAAAAATCAAACAAATCCTGACTAATAACAGAAAAGATGCTATATAAAGCACAAACTAACAAATGACTAAAACTACTAAAAGCATTATGCATAAAAAAACAAGTTCAACATTAATAAAATGACATCAATTTTAGGACCTAACATATCTAAAAAAAAAAAAAAAAAAAGTCACTCAATATTTTTCAAAATTATGATTAATAAAATCACCTAAAGACTTTGATAATGGCTAATGATAGCCGAAAGTAATCAGATATTGGAAAATTTATTTTCAAATATGAACTTAAAAAAAAAAAAAAAAAAAAAAAAAATCCAGTATTTATAGATACAAGTATTTAAGCAAATGCTCTGTTTATGATAAACAGTATTAAATAACATTTACCGGCCTGAATGTCCGAGAAATTTTCATAGAAAATATTCGTTCTTTGACAGGATTCGAACCTGTATCCTATACGGAACCGTCATTTACGCTGACGTGCCTTAACCGTCTCGGCCACAAAGACAACGTTAAACAAATAACAACGTTAAACATAAAAATGTCTTTAATAAATAAATTGTCGGACCTTGTCCATTTCTTAATATATGACGTCATTTGTTTACATTTGATATGCCAGAGCAGTTATGAATGTACGAGATTCATGGAAGATTGAAGTTTATAAGCAGTAAATTCGACCTTGTCTACCGAAAGGTTCTTTGTGGCCGAGACGGTTAAGGCACGTCAGCGTAAATGACGGTTCTTTATAGGATACAGGTTCGAATCCCATCAAAAATCTTAATATTTTCTATGAAAATTTCTCGGACATTCAGGCCGGTAAATGTTATTTAATACTGTTTATCATAAACAGAGCATTTGCTTAAATACTTGTATCTATAAATAACAACGTTAAACATAAAAATGTCTTTAATAAATAAATTGTCGGACCTTGTCCATTTCTAATATATATATATATATATATATATATATATATATATATATATATATATATATATATATATATTATAAATAAGAAAAAGGTTATATATTAAAAAGAAAAACTGTATATTAAAAAAGAGTTTGCAAACGTTTTTGGTTAATGTGGATTTTTTTTTTTTATGCTATATTTTTCCATAATTTTTGCTACAAGTTTCCAGTTTCATGACCTTCATCAGACTAAGAATGGATATTTCTACATATTATTAAAAGGAATTAATTTTTTGATGTTAAATATTCGAAATATTAGACATTTTCTTTTTTGTGTGTTAGTAACCCAAACAACTTCCTTGAATTTGCAATGAAAAAGTTCCGTGTGAAGAGTAATAAAATAAGACTGGTCAGAAAAAGGGTGAGAAAGATATCTATATTCTTATCTTTCAATGACCCCTGTGTTTTCTTAGATCTATTTCCATTTCTTTGTGTTTTTGTCAGCATGTGTACGCATATGTATATTCCCTCTCCATACATACATAAACACACACATACATCCTGTGTTGTGCGCCTGTGAGCAATTTTGTTTGTCAATATGTGCATATATTTTGTAATAAAAACAAAGAACAGTAAGATATATAATCCGGTGTCCTTATTGATATTTTTATTTTTACAAAACAGTGCTCAATGTAAATTTACAGAGCATAAATATCAATTAACTGATTTAAAATATAGTTTCTTCACTACACAGGAAGTACAATGTTTCAAAAACCGAAGCTAAAAGCTTCAAATTTAATTATATAACTAAATTAAAAGCATTAGTTCTGATTCGCTTGAAGATGAAACAGAATTTAATTCAATTATATAATTAAATTTGAAGTTTTTAGCTTTGGTTTTTTGAAACATGGTAATTCCTGTGTAGCGAAGAAGCCATATTTTAAATCAGTTAAAATATATATATATATATATATATATATATATATATACACACACACACACACTTCCTCTCTATGCATGCATGCATACTGTCTTATTATAAGGATTTAGTATACACACATACATATATACATGCATACACATGCTTCCTATGTTGTGTAGGGTTTGCATTCGTGCATGTGACCAGCCTATTGTTTTTGCCAATATACGTATATATACCCATGTGAGCATTGTGTGCATAGATTCAAGTGGGTTGACCACTGTATTTGGCCATTATGTGGGCATGTTGTGTGCTTTTACATGTGGGGTTATGATCTATTAATGCTGGTTTAAATTTGTTTAAATAAATAAATGAGTGTATTGGGGCAGCAGATCATTATTTAAACATATATTGTTAAATATAACAGACAATGAATGTCTTATGTTTGATCATGAGCAATTTTAAACTCTGTATATTTGCTTTGATTTCAGGTGAAAATAAAGACAAAATTTGACCAACATCAAGGAACAGCTTAATAAAAAAATATCCAAATAGTGGACAAATTTTTGTCTTTATTTTCAACAGAAATTAAAGCAAATATATGGAGTTTGTAAGAGCTCATCAAAGATGATAGACATTCATTGTCTGTTATACTTAACACATATACATACATATACTAGCAGTATGGCCCGGCGTTGCCTGTGCTTGATTCAAAAATCGTACAACTCATACAGCAATCGCTATCACTTGACTTAAAATATTTTTGCCCTTCCTTGCCTTTAAAGAAGTGCCCTTTGCCATGCTAATGTTGCTACATGCCTTACTTCTTGCCTATCTCACACTGCAAATTTTTTCTAAGCTCTATACTAAACATTAAATCTGTTATGAAAAAACAACTAAACAAAATGAAAACAAAATGAACACAAAACAATCAGCTTTAAAAAAGGACTTGTAACTGGAAAAAACCGAATGAAAAAAGAATGTTAACAACAAATACTTTTTCACACCCAACCCAGTTCTGCAGAATCAACATTGAGTTTAAGCAAGCGAATGAGCCAATTGGAGTAAAGTGCCATGTAGATTTAAATTTTCCCCCCACTTGTGACAAATCGATTTTTTTTGCATGCTAGTTAACATTCATATCAGTCAGCTGTTGGCTCTCACGCTGGCCAATACAATCTTCCTGCCTATTCGTCGTGGCAGCCAGCTATAGGCTCTCACTCTGGCCAGTAGAAAATGGTCGCGCAAACTACATGAAAACTGCCGTAGAAGCATGAAAAAATTGATTATTTCCACTATCGATGGGAGTTGACAAATGCAAAGTCAGTCTTGGCTTTTCCACTAACTTGGAGCATGTACAAGTAAATTTTGGTGCAAATCCATTGAAAATTGCGGCCGTGCATTCGTTACACACACACACATCTTGCCTTTTATAGATGGAGATATATACAAATAGAAATAAACAAACATAATGATTGCTCAACTCTGAGTTTCATGCCAATGCAATTTTCAAGTGCTAGTACTTTTATTTTGGGGTAACACCATTTATAATATTTCTAGTTATCAAGAGATACTTTATTTTTGTTAAGCCCAGATTAACAAGATTGAAAATGAGGTTGGGAATAAAAATTATAAATTCTAATTTGAAGAGACACTGAAGTAACAAACAAGAAGAAATATAAGGAAATTGGGGGGGGGGGGGGGCAACTATTTTTTCCCCATAATCTCATGCAAGGTTTTATTTGCCTTAAAGCAAATTCAAATTTTCTCACAAACCATATCTGCTTAGTTTTGTATCCAAAACAAAGCAATTTTGAAAGAATTAATGGATTTATTTTTTAATCCAACATTTTTTATTACTTCAGATGCTTTAAGAAAATATTCTTTTTTTTTTTTTTTTTTTTTTTTTTTTGAGTATGCAGACAAGTAGACAAAATAAACACATTTTTCAAAAATAGGAACATCTACTCAAATATGTGTATCCACTAAAAGTAACATTTGAAGTAATAAAAAATATCGGATTAAAAAATGAATCCATTATTAATTCTTTGTTTACATTTTGCATATATGATGAAACTGAGCAGATATTCGTTTACTAAAACCATCTGAACTGAATGAGTGAATGTGCTTTAAGGCATATGAATACGCACACACACATATCTCTTTTTTAGTGACATATAGGAATTTTGTTTCATGGATACTTTGTGTGAAAACTTTATAGATATCTATGAATATTTGTTTGGATGTGACTCCACAATTTCTTAACTGTATTTTTACAGGCATGTATGTGTGTTGTCTTAAGGGATAGCCAGATACTTTGATATAAAGCTGGCATCAGTTCTTGTTCCTTACGTAAATATCTGTATTTAAAAACAAATATGAAATACGATCACTCACTCATTATGTATAGTAGGGGCGGAGTGAAAAGTTCTCAGCCAGCCGGAAGAAATAGCTAACAACAAAAATAAATAAATTTTACAGGTGAACACTGGTAAAGATTTTTATCAAGATCATTTCGTATTTGTAAAGCACACTGGGTCGGGGTTCTAGTTTGTCTAAGGGTCTTCCGAAAGCAATAAATGGCATTAGATTTCTAGTTAGACATCTAGAGAATAAACATGTAATTCATTTTAGGTGAGTTTTTAATCTTTCTTATGTCAGTAATTTTCTATTTAATTTTCTTTTTTTTCTTATTTAATTCTGGTGACACTTTTGAAAAGCAAACAAGAATATGCAAGATTTTTTTTTTTTTTTACCAAAAACTCGACTTTGATTTCATTCAGGATAAAAGCCAGAAAATAGATGGCGATCATAGTGAAGGAAGACATTGGGAAATGGATGATCCCAAAAAATCTAGTCGTACAAAAAATAAATTTTATATGGAATATCCCTAAACGAATTTTCAACCAAGTAATTCAAAATAATCTTGCTGGTGTAGCGATAGGGGTACCATTATTGTTTATTCCTGACGGAATCACCAAATATGTAGCGGTTGTATTACCATTGTTGTTGTGAACGTCGCGGTCATCATTATTGTAGTGATTGAGTTACCAATATTTAACTTTGGCTAAGAAAGATGAGATTCAGGACAATGCGTGAAAGCAATGCAATTTACACTTGACGTAAATAGCACATAGAATAAAATACAAAACTGAACGGAATGATTTCAGAGTTCGTGAATGTTGGTAATTGTCTTTAACATCTGGCCAGCAATGACTAAGACGGGAGTTCCTGAAGGTTACGTCTTGGCACTTGGTAGCAAGGAATGAGACGTGCAAGAGAGATGAATGGAAAACTACTCAAAGAGTTCACATGTGTTCAGTTTATATAATGGTCGTGTGGCTCCCAGCACATGAGCGGGGGAAAACAGATTGGTCGCGTGCAGGCGGTTTGATTGGTCGGAACTGACCAATCAGCAAGCTAGATTGGAGGTGATTGACCAATGAATACTTGTTGTATTTGTATGAAAGTAGGATGTTACTTACCAGATAGGAAGAGTGCATTTCCTAAAAAGAGGTAAGGCTGGTTTGTTGTGGAAGATCCCACACTGGTATTATACAAAAAAAAAAAAAAAAGTTCATAGAAAAAGTTTTTAGGAAACACTTCCAATGTGTAATCATTCATGGTTAATTTTTATTTTCAAATTATTCTTATCCATGCATTTCCACCTAAGCTAACGGGTGTCTTAGGACAGGGTAATGGTCAGTAAGTTTTTAAAAATATTGCTATCATAGTACATACAAATACCAAAGACATGTGAAAATGGCTAAAAGCTTTACTGGACTAAACTGACAGACAGATTTTTTTTTGTTTTTGTTTTTTTATGGCTTAACCATTAGCAGATTATTTAAAGCCAGAAAATGTTTTAGATTGTAAGATTTTTTTTTTTTTTTTTACAGATACAAGTCCTACTAATTAACCAATAGTTGGAGGGAGAATAGGTGCATTCCTTTCTCGAGAATATTTGCATCTAAGTTAATATAACAAACCTAAGTGGAATTGGAACTCTGGTCTCTAACTTCCAATTCCAAGCTGTTATCCATTACACCACCCATACATCCAGGTACAATATTGCTTAACTTTGGTGATTGTACAATAACTGGTGTTTCAACATGATATAGCTATAAGCCTAATTGTAAGCCTTATCAACTTTTGCTAGTTATGAATCTGAAAATATTTTTAGATTGTAAGAATTTTTTATTTTTTTTGATATGATAATGACTTAAATGTTACAAGTCATACTCATGCACAAACAAAGACAACTAACAGGACAGAAGACATGCTCGTCAACAGGCTGCCTAATTAACCCATAACTAGAAGGAGAGGTGGTGGATTTGTTGCAGATGTGTGATTGTGTGTTGGAGAGGAATAGAAGGTTTGAATTATCAGAAGGTTTAAAATCGTGTGTTCAATAATCTTCCATCCACAACAATTAATACAAGATAGAGAATAAAGATTCATAAACATCTTGTTTCAAAACGTAACAATTGAATTTATTAGTGTTTGGTGTACAAGCATAAGAGCTGAAGGTGTGATAGAGTTATGTCTCTTAGATTTGGAAATATTTGTATTTGAGCTCATAAAGTGAAAGTAATTATTAAACTGTAGTTTAGAAGAATAAAGTTCCTTTAGCATGTTTGGAATTGTGAGTTGTAAAGTTGGTAAAAGTTCAGAAGAGATTTCAGAGTTCATATTTGCGTGAATGTTGGTAATGGTCTTTAACGTCTGACTGCATTAGTTAAGACAGGAGTTCTTGAAGATTACATCTTGGCAGCAAGGAATGGGACACAAGAGAGAGAGAGAGAGAGTTTACTCGTGTTTTGTTTTTATAATTTCGTGGTACCACATGGGAGGCTCAGAACGAAAACACGGGAAATTTCATTCCTCACGTGCAGGATATCTGATTGGTCAGTTCTGACCAATCAGCGAGCTAAACTGAAGGTGATTAACCAATGAATGCTTGTTATATATTTTGTAAGATGGTGGTGGTGAAAGTTACAACAGGAATAGTGCATTTCCTAGCAAGAGTGACTGGCTGACATGGAAGATTCCACAGATTTATCTTTCCCAATGGTGAATATAATGAATCCAACTGGAATAGGAACTCAGCGCTCTGATTTCCAATCCCAAGCCATTATCATTACACCACAAATCAAATAAAAGTTTCTAGAAAAACAACTAATGAACAAATTCCTCAGTGCTAAATAGGCATTTTTAATTCAAAACATAAATAAAATGCAGCACTCTTTCTACAAGGCTTACAGCCATATTACCTTGAACCACCAGTTCCTGTACAATCACTGAAGTTAATCAATGTGAAGCCTGGTTAGTACCGAGAGAGGTGACTGCTTGGGAATACCAGTTGTGGTAAGCTTGGATGTGCAGGTGGTATACTGGATAATGGCTCGGAATTGTTAATCAGAGAGAAGAGTTCCAATTCCAGTTGGGTTCGTTATATCCATTCACTTACATGCAAATACCCTAGGGAAAAGTATGAATCCATCTCTCTCCCCCCCCACCTAGCTATGGGTTAATTAGTAGGAATTGTATCAGTAAATCATTATCTTCAAAAAGTTGTAAAATCTAAAAATATTTTATGGCTTTAAATAACCTGCAAAAGGGGTGATAAGACATAAGAAACAAATCAATCAACTTTTGCATATTAGCTTAATACGGTAATTTTTTTATTTACATTATTTACAGTCAGATTAATGTTCTCATCTTTATTGTTGTTATCACAGACTAGTAATTGTGAGTTCAATTGTTGGGCCAAGTAGTACAGATTTAGATATTTGAAAATAGGACAAACAGTTCTAAATAAGAACAGAATGAAATATCCCAAGTCATGATCAGTGGAACAAGAACAATCTATCCCCATAGAGTAAAGGGTTGGTTTCAAAATTCCCTGAAAGTGACCTTGATTGATAATCACCTGAAAAGGACTAAAAGGCATTGTGATGAAACATTATGATGGCAACAAAGAGGATCATATATAATATTATATATATATATATATATATATATATATATATATATACTAGCAGTATGGCCCGGTGTTGCCTGTGCTTGATTCAAAAATCGTACGATTCATACAGCAATCGCTATCACTTAACTTAAAATATTTTTGCCCTTCCTTGCCTTTAAAGGAGTGCCCTTTGCTGTGCTGATGTTGCTACATGCCTTACTTCTTGCCTATCGCACACTGCAAATTTTTTCTAAGCTCTATTCTAAACATTAAATCTGTTACGAAAAAAGAAGTAAACAAAATGAACACAAAACGATCAGCTTTAAAAAAAGGACTCGTAACTGGAAAAAGCGAATGAAAAAAGAATGTTAACAACAAATACTTTTTCACACCCAACCCAGTTCTGTGGAATCAGAATCAACGTTGAGTTTAAGCAAGCGAATGAGCCAATTGGAGTAAAGTGCCATGCACTTGGGAAAGGGTATGAATTCACCTCTTCTCCACCCCCACCCACAGCTATGAGTTAATTATTAATACTTGTATCACTAAAATTAATATCCCTCCCCAAAGATAAAAGTAAATAAATAAAACAAAATTACATCCAAAAGATTTAGATTTCAGCATTAAATAATCTACAGAGGTAGATATGCCACAAAAAAAAAAAAAAAAAAATCCAAAAACACAACAAACCAATGTTTCTACATTTACTATTATTGATCTAAAACTTAAAGTAGGGCTCAAGGATAATGGTTTTTATACCATCATCAGAAAACCATTCCATAAAAAACAACTTTAATTTTTCTGAAAATTTTTTAAACTGTCTCAAAATCAAATGTTTTTAAATATAGTTTTGAAGGTAAATAAATATATATTTTTTTTATATACATCATTTATAAGGGATTTAAAATCAGGAAAATATTATCTTTAATAACCTTTTACTGTGTTTTACTTATAAAATCTATAACTGGAAAAAAAAAATGATTGATTAATCAAAAACAATAACAGAAAAATATCACAAAATCTTTCATAAAACCCTGTCATAATTTTTTTCATTCAAATCAGTTTTACATGATTTATATAATTTCTTACAATACTGTGTGTTTACTGCTCTGGGGTGATTTTTTATCATTTAAAAAAAATTCTTCACATACTTAAGAGATATCAAATAATATGTTCTCAAAAAATTTTTGTTGGCACATGTAAAACTTTTGTGTCAGGTTTGGCATGCACTCTCAAAAAGTTGCCCACCACTGGATTACACCATCTGCACATCCCACCTTGCAGCACCTGATATTCCCAAGCAGTCACCCATCTAGGTACTGACCAGACACAAAGCTGCTTAACTCTGGTGATCACTTGGGAATTGGTATTGTAGTGATTGGGTAAGCATCCTTCTTGGGGGAAAATAGTGATTTCCCACCCACCGCATTGTTTTTTCAATTCAGAGTTTTCCTTCTCTTAAAGTGGTTGTTCAAAACAAGAAAGTCCAGTTTAAAGATGCTATTTAACCCATAATTGGAAAGAGAAGAGATGGATTCATGCCTTTCCAATGAGTATTTATGTTGTATTTGAATGCATCAGAATGTGGAATTGCCAAGCTGAGTTCAATATCCATATTGAACTCAGCTTGGCAATTCCACATTCCGCACTGATCTCTGTTACACTACCTACACATCCCTTATAGTATACACAATTCAAATTTTAAAATTTATTTTTATTTTTGGAAAGCAGATAGAAAAGACATGACTTCAAGAGAGAAACAAAATCTAAAATTGATGGATTCTGCCAATTTCATAAAATATAGTTCACCTTTAGAATTACGGTTCGAAGACTAAATTAACAGTTTCAAGTTATATTGAGCCAGTAATCTGTCATCTCAGACAAGAATCTTGGATAATTGCTTTTATATGTGGCATAAAAGTAGTAAATAAGTAACTTAATGGAAGACTGATCTATTCATCACTTTTTGAAAGAGTTTTTTTAGATTTCATATTTTTATATCTTATTCCTTAGAATAAAATCTACATATATCTTTTTTCTCATAAACTTTCAAATATAAAATAAACTTACAAAGAAAATTGTATAAAAAAAAAAAAAAAAAAAAAAAAAAAAGGGAAAGTAAAATGAAAATAATGACAAAATATCAGAACAGATATTATGCAAAATTGTTTAAAATTTATGAAGGAGGAATGCTTAGTTGCATTTGTTGATACAAACAGTATGGACATCGAAATGACCAATGTATGGTGACTGGCAGTTTGACACCTAAACTGATCTTCAATTTAAGTATTGCATTAATATTTAAGCTTACCATTTAAAAGGTAAACCATAATTCTGCCACCACTTATTTTAAAGACAATTTGATGTATGTAGTTCCTTATTTTCCGTACAAACAACTATTTTTATTTTATCCTTTCACTGTATTTCACAATTAATTTCATTTATTTACAAATTATAAAAATTGTCATCACAAAATAAATGGACTGCAAAAAAAAATCACTGAAAACAATCGCAGTAATGAAAACTTGGGAATCCAAAATTTCCAGATCTGGCGTGGAATTTTTCAATTTGCTCATGGAGTCAGCCTGATTCCAAAATGGTATATATTGATGTACAATCTCTAGGAGTAAAGTCAAAAAAAGTGTGACACATTGACATTCACGCATTATATATATATATATATATATTTTACACACACAACAAGGTGCTGAAATATTCTTAGTCCTACCAAGAGACCTTTAAAAGATTCCTACAGGAAGCAAAAGTTTTTTTTTTCAATCCCCACCCAATGTATGTAATGTATATATGCGTGTTTATTTCTCTAGTAATATTTATAAACAAGACATCAGAATGTTTCTTTAACATTCGAAACTGTAATTGCTTATATATCCAGTTTTAACCTACATAAAGCAAATCTTCTGGGACAGTGAGATGAGGGGAGGTGTACATCATTAACTAACCATCACCCCTTAGAAAATAATTATGCTTTCAAGTGAACACAATTGAAGAGAGAGAGAGACAAAACCTATTTACATTTTTATCACAAAAAAATTTTTTTCCAATGATTTTTTTTTTTTTTTTAACTCAGCATGAATAAATAGGTTTCAACTGTTTTCCTCCACCAGCTCTCTTTTGATTTATTCAATCTACAGAGGTAAACTTTATATTATGCTGTCCATATTAGTGGAGGGGGATGTCATTTATTTTTTTGTTCTTTTTTTTTTTAGATTCACTTGAACATCTTACTTATTATATAACACAGAATGTGTGTGTGTGTGTGTGTGTGTGTGTCTGTACGTTTATATATTGGATCGGATTTCCTACATTTTTCAACCGATTTCAACAAAACTTCACAGGACTACGTAAAATTACCTTGCGGTGGTTGAGTGCCAAAAATTGGAAAACACAATTGTTTCTGCACAAAATCAATTTGAAAACACGATAAAACACGATTCTGTCGCCAGAATGAAAGCGGGGAAAACTCATATCGAGTTATACTTATTATAAAACCCAGGTTGTGTGTGTGTGTGTGTGTGTGTGTGTTCATTTATATATGGGATCAGATTTCCTACATTTTTCAACTGATTTCAACAAAACTTCACTTTTTTTTGGCAGGTAGTGTTTCTTATTGTCTTGCACACTTTTTTCTTTATTTTTACATTCAGAATGCTTTAAAAATTCCCTTTACAAGACAATTGTTTATAATAAAATTCTATTCAATCGATAGACTCATAATGATTGAAAATGTTTTTGTTCGAGTTTGACCAATGCGTAAAATAAAAAACCCAAAAAAAAACCTAATTAATTAAGACATGCATGTCTGTCAACCTTAAACAATAATCTTTGTCAATTTTATTTTTCAGTCTTCATGATGGTCGATACTTGATCTATCTCTTACTGTTACATCCCCAGACAACGCCGGGCTCTACTGCTAGTCATGGATAAACCTAACACTAACTCAAAGACACATAGGAATAGCAGAAAGATGTTCTCCAGAAACTCAGGAAAGTATTAAGACACAGGAAAATTTTGTTTAAAAGGAAAAAAAAAAACAAAAGAAAAAAAATGATGAACTTGTCATAGTCAATCTTGTATATGACAGTAAATGCTGGAAATGATTGCTTGATTTTTTTTCTTACAACTTATCAACCCACTGTAGGCTATTTAAAACTAAAACATATTTTAAATTGTCAGAATAATTAGCTTTTGCAAGTGAATATTGGATTAACAATTGTTTGAGAATAATACTGAATTTTCTAGACAAGTCCAACTAGGTAGCACATAACAAATCTGCCTTGAATTCGATCTCGGCCAGAAATAAAATACTATTAACCTGAGCAAAATATTGTAAAACAGATTGATACCAAAAGAACCAAACCTCACCCCCAACTCCTTTCTCACAGGGTAAGCTGGTAGAGAAATGATAAATGACCTTTGAAAAGAGCCACATAGTCCAAGACAGATATAAATATAAAACTTTTTTTTTTGGAAAAGTATATTTTCTTTGTAAGACAAATATCTTTCTGAACATTGAAGCTGAGAAGAGGAAAAAAAAATCATTTCGAAATGACATTATGGTGCCAAATAAAACATGCTTCTAAGATAATGTTTGATTGATAATTAAAAAAGAGAAAGAACAAATCAGCCATTTATCTTGGCTGTCAACCTACAATCATGTGAAATTTGGCAGACACTAGCAAAATTTGGCATAAGCAATAAAGGTATTTCTGTTTTCAAATTGTAAAGTACATTTAAATCCTTAGGTTGAAAGTTGATTTGGGGTTAACTCCTTTTTTAAAAAATTGTTTAATGGATGAATTTGAGAATTCATATGTAAAGATTATTTGATTAGTTGTTTTATTTTTAATTGCTTTTTTTGCAAGTAAATATTTCATTAACAATTTATTTGGGAGATAATGGTATTTAATATTAATTAAGTGATCTGAACTCAAGGAAAGATCAAATGTTTTTTCGTAGCTTCACCAATTCAGCATTGATCAGGGTCTCTAGTAGTTTACCCCCCAAAAAAGTAGAAGGCTGACAGTTGGAAGGGTTAGATGGTTCACCAGAGTTCTTAAAGACTGAAACAACAAATAAAGATTTCAAACAAGCAGGAAAGCAAGAACCAGCAAGACATTTATCATACAGTTTAGAGAGAACAGGAGTCAGTTCAGGAGCACATTTCTTCAGAACTATTACAGGGATATCATCAGGTTCATATGCTTTGTGGTGACCTAGATTAGAGATGATAGTAGAAACCATGGAAGGGGTTATATGCATATCACTCAACATAAACTCGGTTCTAAGTGGGAAGTCTGGCAAGGATTCTCCAGATGGATAAAAAGTAGAGTTTAAAGAGAATTTATAGACAAACATTCTGCTTTATCAGCAGAATGTTTTGCCCATAACACCTCAAATTAATTGAAGATAGGAGAAATAGAAAATTTATTCTTATTTAATGCTTTTTGAATCTCATATTTCCAAGATATCCAACACCACCTCCCTCCATTTTGAGCAGCTCAATAGACTTCTTCATATTTAAAAAAAAAAAAAAAAAAAAAATCTGTGTGGGCTGAAGATGATGATTGTTAGTTACAATCAGAGGAGTTGTATATAGGAATATTAAGAAAAAATATGTTGGAAGGGAAATTGCATGTTAATGGAACTTCAACTATTGCCAAGTTCAAAACAAATTTGTTTTCATAAAAGCAATTACCAACCTGATCCTCCTTACTAATGGGATATACCTCATAACAGTGGTATGGTTGCTTACTGGTGTCAAGTAATGCCTCCTATGCATGTGCAGGTGGCGTAATGATTAACAGTTAGAAACAAGAAATTGGCAAGCCGAGTTCAAGTTCCGGTCGAGTTTGTTACATTCACTTTTACACAAATCAACTTCTTCCTTCAGCTATGGGTTAGATAGCAGGGTAGACTGCTCTCTAGCCATGGTTGGTAACCAGTGTAGGAAAATAACTCTGAATTAAAAATCATATGTAGCTCTGGTGAAGTACATACCTTGTAGACATGGAAAAGATCAGAGATCCTAGTGACACAATAATCTTGAAGGTGGTAAATCTGATAGATATAAATAGATAGAATGCCTCCTACTCTCATAAAATCTGAATATCTCATTACCTCAAGTAAAATAAATATGCATAACCAATAAATATATAAAATTACATTGTATTTCATATTACAGAATAGAATCAAGTTAAAAGTTACACATCGTATTAAAGAACATTTTTACATTACAATAACAAATATGAATGCAGGTCATTACTTAAAGAAGTAAAGGGATACAAATGAAAGCAGACATTAAACACATATCTTCTTTCATTTTCTTACTGAAACCAAACAGTGTTTTTTATGTATGTTTTCCTTCCGTTTTTCCTTGCAATCAAAACAGAACAGTCCATTATTAATCTGAGATATGTCAGGCTGTAACGTAAATGCTAACTAACTAAACAATAATAATAATCATTATAGTGAATTAAAATAAAGACAATGGATAAAAAAAAAAAAAAAACAGTAAAAAATGGAACACGCTAAAGCAAACAAGCCATAGTGAAGCCGCTTCACAGATGGTCAAGTTACTAGATCAGTATTATGTTCTTGGCTCTGAGATGTGATCCACTAAGGAGAAACAGAAACTTAGGAGTTTGTTTTCTTATTTTAAATTCAAATATTATGTAATACATCAAATTTCAAATAAATACTCACTAAAGTACCTGTCTCTGCTGTCTGTCCATTTTATAGACTTTGTTGTCAATTAAAAATTTGTTATTGCCATGAGTCATGGTAAAAGCATGAACAAAAAACAAAATGGATTCCATCTTTTCTGATAAGTTCCCAGTAAAAAAAAAAAAAAAAAAACAAACATTGTGGGTAAGAAAATTGTTCTGTGAAATTGCCTTTGCAGAGAACAAATATTTTCTTTGTCTAGATATGATAATGAAAAAGAAATTTTAGTCTTCCAGTTACAAATATAGTGATCCTAGATCTACAACAGAGTTCTATTCCTACAATGTGTCATAACATGATTTTCCATCTAAGTCAGGATGTACTTGTGATTTTCTATGAAAAAGCACTTATGTCACTCACCTATGCAATAGTAAAGTCATAATCTAGGACATAAAATATGTCATAGAAATGTGTTAATTAGGACTAAAATATTTTTTTTTAAAAAAGACAAAAAAAAAAGTCATAAGCTGCTTTTATATTTATTGCCAGTGATGTCACTGGCTCTTAGTAAAAGAGATGATGAAGCATAAGATCTTGTTTTTCTTGCAGTACTTGGAAGCAGCAGCAAATCTAAAGAAAGAAAAACAAATGTATTCTTCCACTATGCTGTTTGTGTTGTATGAGACAAATGGCATAAGTCGAAACAAGATTAATCAATACCATGTCATAACCATGAATTGTCGTGTATCAGGACTGACGTAACCTAAAATCCTTTTTTTTTTTTTTTTTTTTTTTAAATCAAGTTCACTACAAACAAGTTAATATAGCCAGTAATACTGGGTGTGAAAGAATTAGAAAACAGAAACATTACTAAGACAAGTAATCAGGAGGACAGTAAATAAAATAGCAATTGACATTGCATTTAAATTTTGAAGAAAAGAGTTCCACAAGCAAGAAGTGAAAGAAAAGAGACTGTTAGCATAGAACTTATGGTTACATCTAACTCAACTGTAAATTGGTGAGACCTCAACACCAGTCTAGTACTGCACTTAAATTCAAAGAGTCTAGGTACCATAGCAAAAAGCGTATCTGAACAGTTGCCATGAAAGTATTTATAGAAAAGGCACAGGGAGGCAACTTTACAGTGGTGGAAAATGACTGAAGCTGAGTAGTAATTGTTATTATGAAGGGTATTTTTGTATAACAGAGCAGTGCAGTTTTAGTAAAGAATGACTACAAGGCCTCAAAAAGTCACATGGCTCACTCAATTCACTCACAGCCACCCAAAGGAAAATAACTTTCTCCTCACTGAGCTGCTGATACACAGCAAAGGCTCTGCTGCTTGGGCACAGTGGAAGGATGTGTGCCAGTGTTTTGATTCTGCACATTCTACAGACAAGCTTTGATTTATTTTTCAAGCCATTCAAACACAAGCATCAAATTCAGAATCAGTTTTATGTCAAATGATTCATCTTCGGTATCTTCACTGAAATCACTATTTCTTGAGAAATGGGATCTGTACTATTTTTGTTGTACTGTTACTCAAGTTATCAATTTGAACAGTTGCAAAATTACTTAGATATTATCACTGACATTATGGGTAAACTCATAAGAATATAATTATCATTAATTTCATGTTCACTAACTACAATACATGCCAAAGCCGATTTATTGCAATATGAAAGGGATTATGAAATCAAGAAGCTTGTCCATAGCAAGATTAATGCTGCTTGGTAACAATAGAAATAAAAACATGCCTGTTGCAAATGCTTCAATTGCTTGAAATCCATAATCCTGTATTGTGTCCATTATAAACATTACATTGGCATATTGCCAGGCTATCAAACCAACTGCCAAAATAGGTCAAGAGTTTATAGTACGTCTTTTATTGTACTTTCAGCATTTTTTTAAGCAATCATTTTTTTTAGATCCTCAAAAGATGAGGAATCCAATTCAAAGATGAATGTAGAAATTTAGTTAACTTAAAATATATGTTTGGGTGGGGTACTTCCAAAGATTTGCTAAAAAATGAACATACACGATGAAAAAAAAAAAAAAAAAAATGCCCGAAACTTAAGTTTTATTGCCAAAATCTTTGTGTTATTAAGATGAAAAGGATATTTTATGTTAATTCACCCTAAAATAAAAAGGATTTATATTTACTAGAATTCACACCAAATTCTTCCAGATCAAGGCCCTTATATTACACTCTGGTTGGGTTGACATTTGCAATCGCCCTAAGTGTGGGCAACTCAGGTGTGTTATTTCTAAGTGTGGGATCCACATTCACACTCACCCCAATAAACAAGCCAAAACCTAATTTTTTTTTTTTTTTTTCTTTAAATTGTAAAAAAATTCCTTGTAAGTACCTTGAATATCATCCGCACTTACGAAATGTGAATAACTTCCTGATTTTTGGTAATTTTTCATTCTGAGGGTTGGATTTGTTGTTAGGCAAGCTTTGATTTAAAATTTATTTCTTGAGGTAAATTACTTTTTGTGATAACTGATTTTATATTATTTGGGGTGAATTAACAGAAAAGATCCAAATGAAAGTTCAGAATTTTTTTTTTTTTTAATCCTTTTTAGAACCTTGAAAATTTTGGTTAAGAATTTTATCCTGGCATTAACACAGGACCATAAATTTGTATGAAAAATTTGAGCATCTCTGTGTAGTGAAAAAGAGTTTTTCAATTGTTGCAAAAATCAGACAATTATCAAATTTTAATCAAACTTTCAGAACTTATCCAGAAATGAATTAAATTATTTTTTAAACTTTTTTTTTTTTTAAGATCTTAAAGACTACAAGTCTTCAGAGAATTTAAATCATCAAATATCTTTGTTCAATACAGAAAAACTGACTTGAATTTTAAAATAAAAAATACAGTTAAACTAAGACCTTAATTAAAAAGCTTTTAATTGAATTTTATGAATAAAATATATTATGGACACTATTGTCTTAAGAATAATCTTCATTTTGATGAATATTGAATTTTTACAATAATTGTTTCCATTTTTTTTTTTTTTTTAAATTATAATAATTTATAAATGCCGAAATCTTTTAAAATTATATATTAATTTGTATTGGTCAAGTGATATTGTTATTAAATTAAAAATATAATGCAAAAAAGCACTGAAATTAAACAACCTCCAGTATTTTAAAATGAATTTTGAATTTATTTTATGTATATAAACATGTCAATTTTTATAAATACGGATGTTCATACATGACATTATCAGAAAATGAGCATGGTAACGATAATAAATTCAAAATTTATTGATAATGCAATCAGTACTTTTACATACATTGACATTAGCAATAATTTATATTCAAGACATCAAAAACTCATTTCAGCCAGAACTGCTTACTGGAGTTTGAGATTACAACACTTAACACTTGTCAAATAGTGTTGTGTCAAAGTTAGCTTCATATGATATAACAACACAACTGTTTTTTTGTTTTGTTTTTTTGTTTGTTTTTTTAAATCATTTCACCCCAAGGAAGGCAATAAAGCCACTAAGATGCAAGGGACTACTGAATGTGAGAGAATATGAAAACATTAAAAAAAAACTAAAAGAGAGAACAACTAAAGAACAGGAATTAAGAAAACAGAAGATAACGATATACATTGCATTTAAATTTTTGAAGACTGGAAAGCAAGAAACCAGAAGAGAGTCCCACAAGTGAGAAATGCGAGAGAAGAAACTATTAGCATAGGACTTACAGCTACATCTAGCCAGCTCAACTGTAAATTGATAAGACCTTGCCACCGATCTAGTACTGTTCCAAAATCCATAAAGTCTAGGTAACAGAGGAAAGTTCATTAGAACAATTACCTTGAAAGTATATATACATACAAACATAGCTCACAGATACACATGTTACAGTGCCCTTAAAAAAAAAAAAAAAAGTCAATGGCTTTTAAATACAAAAACTTTTTATATCTATAAAAACACATATAGATTACTACTTTCATGTTATTTCAATCAATTTGTTTTGTTTCCTAGTTTTTTTATCTATTTTTGCTTTTTATCACAATATTTTCATTGGTCTTCAAATTACCATATTTCACCACACCTTTCTTCCATAAAATAGATAAGTCACTCACTAAATTATACTAAGAAGATAAGCCAGCAGGTTAAAGATGATTGGTACATTCCTGTTAAGTACAATGACTGAGACAACCTTCATTATGAAATATGTTGCACACATAATAATAAAAAAAAAAATAAAAAAAATAAGGTAAACTGGAAATTTAGAACAAAAAAAAAAAAAAAAAAAAAAAAAGTGTTTACACTATTTACATCATCTTCATCATATTCACAATAAGGACAACAGTGAACAATATAAAGTTACAATAGCTTGTTTCAGAAATATAGACAGGTGTTGAAAAGAAAATATCTTTAAATAATAATCAAATTTGCATCCTATAACACAGGAGCTTGCTACATCATCTAACAAAACTTATATCATCTCGGCTAAACAGACCCAAATAGAATTATTAATCCAACTGATTTCCTTCATTCTTACTTACTCAATATCACTTTTATTAACTAACATATCAGCAATATTAAATAATAAGCAAACAATAAAAACTATGAAAAAAAACTGTGTTTAATAATGTAAATACTTAAACGTTTATACAACTTAGTTATATAAGTATATAAATAACTCATGGTTCGACTTCACAAAGATTATGAATTTTTTTTTAACAACTATTACAGACCCTCTCACATCAGTTGCAGTAAATGTTTTAAAAGGATAAATTGAGTAACAGGTGAATTACGGACTCCAGTCTTCAAATCAGAAGTTTAAATGCTGTGGTCCAGGCCAAGCAAGGTGAGACATTAACAGTAATATCCTGTAGTTATAGGTTGGAGTTTCCTTATTGGCATATGTCCAAGCTGAATCTAGTCGGTGTATCACCTCTTCAAATTCTGTCAGAATAGATGAACTGAGTGAATTGAAACATTGGTCCCACTCTCCACAAAGGATTATAGTTTATTCATTTCTATCTTACAGTTACTTTTAAACACCACAGACCTATCATTCCTGTTGGCACTGCTACACTTTTTAAGAAATAACCAGAAGAAAAACTCTCTGCAGTGACTACCAAAACTGTCCTTCTCATGACAACTCTCTGCAGTGACTACCAAAACTGTCCTTCTCATGACAACTCTCTCCAGTGAAATTGTCCTTCTCAGCACAACGCTCTTCTCACCTTTGCTCATGATCATGTAGAGATATTTTTTTACTTAGTGCACTGTAACGAAAATAAACTTGGCAATATATTTTTTACTCAAGTTTTCATTTTGTTTGTTGTGGTCTTCTATCATTCAATATCTGTTTGCGAGACAATATACCACCTGTAACAGACCTTTTATCCTTTAGCATCTTCATCACTTCTGCTTTAGGTATTGAATTTCAGGTTACAATTACAAATTTAGGTGTATAAAAGGCGATTGATTTATAGGTTCTCTTAGATGGCAGTGAATGCTGAACAATTTCCTCACAGATGAAGAGAAGATTTGAAGTAAAAGAGATATGGTTGTACAGCAGAATGCTGAGAATGCCATGGATGGAGCATGTGAGAAATGAGAAAATTTTAAAGAAACAATGCTAAAAGCTACAAAGGATAGAAAGTTGTAGAGAACTATGATTGTCCACATCTTGAAGGGATATGACACAGAAAAAGAAAAAAAAATTTAGATCAATGCATTATATAGTAAGCAGCATCAATTGGAAATAATGTTTTTCTTTTCACTAATGTTTACTCGCTACAAAACCCAAGTGCTACTCAAAGTAAAGGGTTACTGAAGGCAGTGTTTGTGTGACCAGTAAGAGGAAGGGTGTAGTTTATGCATATTTGTAGGAAAGATGATGGTTAATCTTTGACTTGAAGAGGTTATGAGTGCAATGGTCAAGAAAGCATCTTTATAGGATTTGGTTCCACAAAGCAGCAGTATTCCTTACTAAAGGAATGCAAAGAGAATGGAGGTAGTTCGCCTTAATGTTCCTAATGTGATGGGTCTTAGCAGAGAGAGTTAGAGTAACTAAGGAATGTAGAACATGTTCAAATTATGAACATGTTCTATCGAAAAAGCAGTAGAGTAGCAAGAGGTATACAACATTTTGCCCATAGTAAAGTGGTTGTAAGGTGGAAAACAATTAATTACCCACAATGCTGCATAGACACATTTGGACTATCAAGACTGGAAAGTGAAAACTTGGCAGCACCAGCCTATACATGGTAGCAGTACTCATATTTTTGGCATGATCTTACCTATGATAAACCATTAACTCCCATTTCATACCCTGATAGCATATCCAACATGCATGTTGTCTTGAGTAATTTAACCAATGAAATTAATAACTAGGTTAAGTCAAATCCACAATCATATAGCCACTCCTTTTCTCACCTCATATTGCTCATTTCCTGTTTAATAATAATGGCAGTAGCAATAGTTATCAAAATTCTTAATGAAGTATTTTATTTTTACTCATTTTACTAAAGAATTATGTTTTCTACAGCTTATCAACCAATTACCAGTTATTTAAAAGACAGAAAATATTTTTAGATTTTTAGAAATATTTTTTTGATACAAGTCTTAATAATTAACCCACAGATGGAGGGAGCAGAGGTGGATCTATATCTTTCCCAAGGGTATTTGTGCATAAGTGAATGTAACGGACACAGTGAGAATTGGAACTCAGCTTACTGATTAACAATTCTGAGCCATTATCCATTGCCTCAACTGCATAACAAAGCTTACAGCACCTGGTATTCCAAAGCATTCACCCATGTAGGTACTGACCAGGCTCAATGCTGCTTAACTTTGGTGATCATATGGGAACCAATGTTTCATAAGCCCATCTTATTAAAAGGTAACTGTAATCTGCTTTATTCAAGAAGAGAAAAATGATGTGTTT
Organism: Acanthosepion pharaonis; assembly: GCA_903632075.3. Taxonomy (NCBI): domain Eukaryota; kingdom Metazoa; phylum Mollusca; class Cephalopoda; order Sepiida; family Sepiidae; genus Acanthosepion; species Acanthosepion pharaonis. Next base: position 1,559,287 of record CAHIKZ030001191.1, read on the forward strand.
ACCATGTTATATGGAGACCTTAATTTAAAAAATTCTGACTTGCTTATTGCATGTTAGTTATTGGAAAGGATTTCTTTGATGTTTTTTGTTTTTGTCTTTTTTATGGTGGCTGGGGAAAGAAAGGACCTTTTATCAGCTAACAAATGTGGTGCAAGTTCAGACAAAACAACTATTTCCTTTTAAGCACTAATTAAAGTAATTTTAACAGGGAGAATAAATCAGATCATGCAACATCTTGTCCAAAATCAATTTTTTTTTTTAAATTCATAATCACATGCAAAATTAAAGCATGGATACACATATATATATATTACACACACATTCAAGGTGGTGCTGAAAAGTTCCCAGCACAAACAATTTCATTTCCATTCCCTAGGAACTCACTGTATACATGACTAAGTATTGTCGCCAATATTGGGCACTTTTCCATCATAAATATAGCAAATTTTTGAAACATGCACAGATATATATAGTTAAAAATTAGTTTTATATATATCTCAAGTATGTGGTGCAGTTCAATTTACATTACATGAATGGAAATACATTTGTTTTTGTGTTTTACTTCTTGGTAATAACAGGACAACGAAAATATAGACATAATCCGAAAAATGTTTTAGAAATGTGTTATTGTTAATTGTAAGAAATCTATTTCCATACCTGATGATGTCTGTATGAACAGATGAAAGCTTGTAAAAAACTAAAAAAGACCTTATGCAACTGGAATTTATAAACAGGGATCATAACATTCATATACATGTTTGGGGTTAATGTACTTTATTAAATTTGTTTGCAAAGATGTATTCTCGTCATTTAAATCATCAACTTCTATATGATTTTGCATGAATGTTATATATATATATATATATGTGTGTGTGTGTGTGTGTATGTATGTAAAATATAAATATTTGATGCTATGGCACACATCATCAGTGATGTCTTTAGCCGAGACACATAGGGGGTTTCGATCTTTCAACATCATAACAGCTCCCCTTGGTGTCCCAGTTGAGCTACAACTATCTTTGTCTTAACTAGCACACTGCAACTCCTGTTGCAATTTATAGTCCAATGATGGATAACTTCCAGTTCACAAATTTCTATGCCATTCCATAAAAAAAAGAGGTAAACACAGAGTGTGTTTGTGTGCGTATATATAAAATGGAATGGACTAAGTCCAACAATTATAAATAGTATAGCTAGACTATATGGCAGTTCCATGTAGGATACATGTTCGGTCTCTGTCAGAGGACACATACACATATTTCTATGAAATTTCTGACATTCAGGTCAGTAAATGTATTTAATACAGCTTATTATAAACAGGGCATTTACTTAAATATTTGTATCTAAAATAAAATATATATATATATATATATATATATATATATATATATATATATATATATATATATATATATATCTTTCAGTAGATTTTAAATAAATAAATCACTTTTGTTTAAGTATATCTTTATTTGAACATGCATTTTATTACAGAAATTCATAATCCCAATTTCAAAGACATTTTGAATAGAAAACAGATGTTTGTTCACTTGATTGAAATTATAACAATATTGATCCTACACTGAAGATTTGTATTTTCATATTTTATGATGAGTTATTTTATGCCTCAATGATTTTACAAGTACAAATTTAATTGATATAATTATGTGAAGGAAAACAATTGTTCGGAGTAACACCAAAGAGGAGAAAAAGGTAGAAATTAATAAAAAAATAAAAAAATGAATTTAAATTTAATTAAAAAGAAATAAATAAAAACTATGAAATTAAGAGTTCTGTCTGAGTGAATCCCCAGAGGAATGGAAAAGAAAATGAAATGATAAAAAGCAAAGTTGTTGCATGTGTGGCAAAGATTTTCATCTCAATTTCTCCAAGGATACAAAGAGGCTAATTTTTTTTAATTTTTTTTTTTTTAGCTAAAGAAAAAAGAAAACTGCTATTATTTACACACAACTCAGAGGGAAGTGGATTCATGCTTTTCTCAAATACATTAGTCAGTGCAATGTGAACGCAAACAGTCATGAATTCTCCAGACATTAACTGCAAAACCACCTGCACTTCCAATGGCTGGAAAAAAAATATATCAGCAGAATAATTACCATAAGCCATGTATGACTACAACAAGGAGAATTATAATCTTGAAATCTATTGTAACCAAGCTTAAACAGTTTCTAACAGGATGTCCATGAGATTGTTTCACTTTATTTCCAGTAGAGTTTTCCTTAATTTTTTTTATAAATGGATGCATCTTTTTTTTACGTTTAGTTAACTGTTTATATAACCGATGATACCATTGGTAGTATTTATTTCCAAGGTCAAAACATTCATTCACTCCAGTAATTACATATCTGGAGGCAGCAAATGCTATAACCATATATACGATTTTTTTTTTTTTTTAAACATTTATCAACCATTTTTTTCTGTAGGTTATTTAAAGCCAAAATATTTTGGAGGAGGGGATTGTAAGAATAATTATTTTTTTTTCTTTTTGCAAGCAAATATTGTATTAATAGTTTTGAGATAATGCATATATAGGAAATAAGCAGATGGGCACCTCAATGTGGTGTAATGGTTACCAAGCTTGTCTAGCTAGAACAATTACGACTGAGCAGCGAGTTTGATCCTCACTGGGTGGCCTTTACTTTCGGCCTTGTGCTGCATCTAAGCTACACTTGGAAAATCGTTATAGTAAATAAGCAGATGCTAAAATTTCCATAAACATATTGTTGTAGAGTGGTTTCACAGTGGAGGCTTGTATTTGTACTAAGTCGGTCCTAAAATAGATTCAACGTACAAAACATTAGGAACTTGATATAATAGGTAATGACGCAGTAATCTAGTTGTGGTGGCTGATACTTTAATATCCAACTAACAGTCATCTGACATCAACTGACTGACCAACTCCCTGAGTAACTCGGCAACTGCTACTACTCCTACTTATTATAGGTGGGAGAGTCTATTAACTATAGAATAGGTGTGTTCCACTATAACACATATATAACCACTAACATTAACATTTCAGCACCTAATAGAAAGAGCAGAAGCATTTATATTTGGAGAAAAATTTTCCATCCCTACCTACAAGCTTATTAAGGCCACCCCATTTATTAATTTCACACTTTTTGACCCATTACAGGATTTTCAGAACACTGCTTTTATTGAACTCACCCCAGGTATTAGACACCTGAGAGTGTAGTAATAAGATATATCAGATTAAAAAAAAAAATTAAAAAAAAACAATTAAAAATTTAAACAAAATTTCAAATTACTATGAAACGTTACCACCCAAATAACTAGAAATAGGATACACAAACATACAGGTATATCAACATCCCACTATCATCTTCAGAAATTATACACACGAATATTACCAGACAGATAAAAAAAAAAAAAAAAAAAAAAAAGACTAGTCCAGACACACACACATTAACACCACAAGACAGACATGTGAGGTATCTTCTTTTATGTGCCATGTCCCTTCAGGACATTGGTGATCATGGATCTTCACTCCCCCCCCCATGCCTTGTAATTCTCAATAAGTTTTGTCCCTTTGCTACTTCTCCCAGATCATGTTCTGTCATTCATTTGCTTAAGCCTGCTAGGTATGTCACATGTTGCTTCCCTTGGTCTCTCTTTCCCTCTATTCACCCAATGTTTCAGATTCTCCAAGCCCTCCTTTCTCATAACATGTCCCAGAAATTTCAGCTACCTCTTCCTGATGTTAAGTATAAGCTTGCTCCTTGTTTGCATCCTCTCCAAAACATTATCGTTGCTCACATGCTCGGTCTATGACATCCTTCTGTGCAACCATACCTCCGTTGCCTCGAGTCTCTTCTTCATCTTTGAAGAGACCGTCCAATATTCACTGCCATAAAGGAGAACGGATATCATGTAGCAGTTCAGTACTCTTTTCTTTGTTACCAACAAAATCTTCCTGTCTTGTAATACTCTGCCTAGCTTTTGAAATGTGTCTTTGGCCATCCCAATACGTCTTCGGATCTCAGCATCGCACTTACCATCCTCTGTCAAAACACTTCCCAGATATTTAAATTTCCACACCTGCTTGATTTTAGTGTCCCCGACCTTTAAATTGCATTTCAGGCTCATCCTTTTACTGATGATCATGCATTCTGTCTTGTAGTTTATCCTTAGTCCCTTCTTGCTCTCCTTCGCTGCCTTTTGTAGGAGGTTCTGTTAATTTCTTTTCTGTGTCTGCTATCAGCACCATGTCATCTGCGTATCTTTAAGATTGTTGTTGCCAATGATGAATCCCAGTAGGATTTCCAATTCTCTCAGAATTGCCTCGCTGTATAGGTTGAATAAGTCCGGTGAGAAGACACACCCTTGCCTTATGCCCCTTTCTATTTTTGTATATCTGCTGAACTCATTCTATCTGCATGCGGGCTGTTTGCTGCCAGTATATGTTGTTGATTATTCTAATGTCTTTCCAAAATATATCAAAGTTGCTGAGCAGTTCCAGCAGATTTTTGTGGTGTACTTTGTCAAACACCTTTGCATAGTCTATAAAAAAATAAGTGCACATCCGTCTGCATTTGTATTGCTCTTTCTGATAACATTCTGAGCATGAATATTGCATTCCTTGTTCCAGTGTCCTTAATAAACCCGCACTATTCTTGTACAGTGAACCATTGCATTTCTTAATCTTTTGTTGATAGTTATGTACTCCATTTGATTTTTAGTTTCTCCTCTTGGGCTCCTCCATGTCCATAATCATCTTGGATATTCTAGAAACCATGTGTTGGCTATCACCTGGTCATTGGCCATGCACCATTGGATCTATTTTTCTCCATGTTCATTGCAGGTTCCTAGTCCAATTTTTGCAGCTATATCCCCTGCCCTCTCTGCCTACTTCCATAATTAATTTCCCTAAAAATTTCTGATGAGGCTTAAATAAAAGTGAAACATGTTAAATTTATAAATGTTTACAATTTGCTCCTCATCCTATCATTATCTAAAGTATGTAAGATGGAATATCTAAGTTGGATGCTTAAAATTTTATTCTGTTTGCATTTCATTCAATATGATCATCAGAATAGTTTTGATGTTTTACTGAATGAAACATCTAACTGGTTTTCATATTGATCACACATTTATAATTTGTCACTTAGCTGATTGATGTTATATTCAGAAAATGATATAAGGTTGGTATAATGGATAGTGGCTCAGAAGTAGAAATCACTGAATTATGCAATTTATCTTAATTTATTTTTGTTTTAATACTCCAGTATGTTTGAAAATAAAGAATAAAAGCATTGTCAGTAACCTGAAATTAATGCAAGCCTTAAGTGCATTGCTAATGATTTTACAAGAGAAATGTATTGAAAAATCAAGGAAAGAACTGTAAGTGGTGAAAAAGCTCAATTATTATTTATAAAATAAGAAACAGATGAACATATTACATCTACTGCATTTTCATTTTCATACATTTTTCTCAGAAAAGATTTATAATGGATTAGTACAAAAGTTTGTTCACTTATCAAGTATAAAATTTATTTAATAAAACAAATTAACTTTTGCTCAACCATATATAACATTAATGTCTGGCCGTTCATATTCGAGGATAGGCTAGCTAATCCCCACTGCAGACACTTGCACAGGCACATTTTGTGTTTGTTCAACATCAACAGAGCCCACCTGTGGATTATACTACAACTGTGCTGAGCAGAGCTAAGTTACAGTTTCTGGGAGAGAAGCATGTTATCTAGCATGATCAACAATCTGAACAAGTATGCTCAAACACTCAGCCACAACGACCTGTGACTTCATGCTAGCACAGACATCTATGGCCCCCAAGGGTTCTATATATATATATATATATATATATATATATATATATATATATATATATATATATATATACACATACATACATACACACACACACAGTGTCCATAAAGTCTCTTTACAATTTAAAAAATCTATTACAAAAGGCAATTTATAAGAAATCTTAATCAAGTTTGTTCTATGTACACAGTAGTTATCAAAGTTTTGAATCACATGCATTTGCATATTTCAGGTATCCTGTTGATGAAAGAGGTACTGTTAGATGAATCCATATTTCGAGACTTTTGGATTGAAAGGGATGGTCCAATTCTCTGGCCACCTCATTCACCAGATATCACTCCCCTGTGCTTCTTTCTATAGCATTATGTTAAAGATATTGTGCATCAAACAAAGATATGGGACATCACTGATCTAAAGCAAAAGATCACTGATGCTATTGCTACCAATGATGAGACTATGCTACAGCAAATATGACAAGAAATCAAGTACCGTCTTGATATCCTTTGTACAACTAATGGTGCCAATATAGAAATGTATTAAATTATTTTAAAACAAAAACAAAAAAACTTCAATATCTACTCCTCATTTTGTAACAATTTCTACATATATCTGTCCATTTGCTTTTGTAATAAATTTTTTTAAAATTATAAAGAGACTTTATGGACACCCTGTGCGTGTATATATATATATATATATATATATATATATATATACACACAACCGTCAGTGCTTCCTCTATTCTTGTTGAGGTTTCTATCAGACTCAATGAATTAATTATATGATTATCAAATCCTCCTACTTACTATATGTGTTTATCGTTGCTTGATCCGGCTTCTAATGCTCCAGTTGGCGGCGGCTTGGTGAGAGTAGTCGTGGCTCGGGGGCACAGTCCTATGGTTTATAGCGAACTCAGTTGAGTTCGCCACGAATAATGTGGGACGGCGCTAAGTTGAGTCTGATATGAATCTCTTTGGTACCGAGACCCATTTGGTACAGTTGGTATGTTGTCTGCTTGACAACCCAACTGTCAGGGTTTCGATACTCGGTGGTGGATGCACTGCTGATGAGTCCCAATTATAGGGACGAAAACGGCCGTCCAGTGCTTCCTCTATTCCTGTTGAGGTTTCTATCAGACTCAATGAATTAATTATATGATTATCAAATCCTCCTACTTACTATATATATATATATATATATATATATATATATATATATATATATATGTATGTATGTATGAGAGAGAGAAATAGTAGGCATCCATTTATCTCTCAAAAGGTAATGGTAGTGCATCATTTGGTCAAAATTCATTCCTTTGGTAGTAAAACTGGAGTTAGCTCTCCAAGGTGCAGGCCTGAGTGATGGTAAATGGAGGCTGTGCGCAGCCATGACTACATGCCCCCACTATCGGCTGTACTGAAAAGACCCAATGGAATACAGGTTATTTACATTTAGAACTGGCTTGGCTGAAGGACTTACCAAGGAAAGTTGTCAGTGCTGACAGCCAACAGTTTTTAGAGGTTCCACTCCAGCTTTTCTGTCTGAATTTACTGCCATAGCCTTCTCCGTATTTGGATATAACTGCAAGGCAGTGGAGGATTAAAATCATGGTGTCCATTCCCCTGGATGGACTGTCTTCCTGAGCTGTTGAACTCCATCTACCCGAAGCAAATTGTTATGAGGTGCCAGTTGCTCTTCACCCATTCTTCACATTGGAGCTGGACTAAGCTATTTGATATACATGCCAAGGAAGCATTTTATAGACAGTAGGAACTTGTCCCCACTATCATCCTCAGCTATAACAACCTTTGGGACATATATAATTAAATACCACTGAAAATTTGCTAAAAAAATGAGCATACATGGTGAAAAAATGCCCCAAACTTAATAAAACAGTTTTATCATCATCAAAATCTTTATTATTATTAAGAGAAAAGACAAAAGGATTTTTTGATAAGATTATACTTTTTTTTAATTCTTTTTAGAACCTCCAAAATTTGGGTTATAAATTTTTTTTTTTCTGTCAACTGATGACAACTATAGGAAATTTTAGAGTTTTTTTGCAGTGAAAAACATGTTGCTCTTCTTCAAATCTTGATCACATAGATTTAACATTATACATATTTTTGTGGTGGTCAGGGGTAGACATTCTGCAACCACTTTCCCCACAGGTACCACAGTTGTAAGCATGTCATTACTCTATCATTTCCATGGCAAATGTTTAGATGAACTCTATTCTTTAATTTCACCAGTTCAGATCTTTACAGTTAGGACATTTACACAGTCCTGTGAGCAAAGTCTTATTCTCCACTCTGCAGCTTCTTTTCCACAGACACAACATTCCAAGCTCATCACTACTCTATTTCTATGGCAAATGTTCAGGTGATCTCTATCCCTTAGTTCCATCAATCCAGACCTTTACAATGTAGACAAATTACTATGCCATTTCCACAATCAAATCACCATTTTGTTACTTCTAAATATAAGTCCCCCCCCATCCAAGGACTGCCATTTCGTGTAATTGACTAACATGGATGCTTCCTTGAAAAACTTCAATCTTGATTTCAAGCATTAATCATTACCTTTCCTCTTATCTTCACTTCTTACCACCTTCATTCCCCTAGATGGACTGTCTTCCTGAGTTGTTGAACTATCTACCTGAAGCAAATGGTTATGAGGTGCCAGTTGCTCTTCACCATTGTGTATCACACACCTCTCATACATAATTACCTTTTAACTGTAATGCTCTACCTTAAGTGGCTCTTGAGATTTGTATTGGGAGAAATTTAGTATTAAAAATAAAAATAAAAAAAAATAAAAAATAAAAAAAAAACATACATTTTATATATGTTAGATGTCTGCAAAACTTTCCATATTTTTTTTTTTATTAAAACTGCTTTTTCTATTGTGTATTCAAATCTGTAGTTTTCAAATAAGTGTTGAGAATTTTTACACACATACAATTTTCCTTCCTTTGTCTTACTTTTAAGATGGCAATATTTATGTGTTCAAAATCAATTCTACAATGATTATCTGTTTATGACATAAGAAAAACAATTTGGAATTTCCAGCCTGAATAACTACTTTATAATACCTCAGGTATATTTCATAACCTAGCAACCATTTCAGCAGTTTATCAGAATTAATTTTCAGCTATTTTATGTCTTTACTGCTTATTTAGAATGTCTTTTTTAGAGGGTCAAAATAGGAAATTTATATAGTCATCATACAATACCAATGTTCATTATGTCAATACTACTTGCCACATAGGTCATCCCTTAATAAACCAGTTCCTCCACTAGGCTTTTCTAGTGGAAAGTGGCCAGATACCCAGCAGGATAAAAACGAGACCTGCCAAAGAGGAAATAAACCTTATTGGATAAACAACCAATTAGTACAATGGGATAGACTGGTTACCATAACTATGCATGCAACCAGTGCAGTGATGACACAGCATTGATGGCTTCCTAAACAAGTCAACAGAGCATTCCTCCAATGCAATTAATGGCCACGTAACTGTGACAAAACATTCCTTGGCAATGTACTCAATTCAGTGGTTAATATTAATCACAAATCAAACCTTATACAATTAACATTTCAGAACAAGATTTACCTTAACTGTCAACAGACTTAGAGATCTATCAGAGCTATTTTGATTTGAAGGCTACTACAAATCAGTGTGATTTCTCATCTTCAGCACTGCTGCTTGTTTCCAAACATGCCAATTGGTTCAGGCCCATTTGTATATCTTCAACACCTACAGAGCCAACCCAAGTTTTATACAGCAGCTATAAGACCTTAGTTATAGGTAAAGTACATGCCATTCCAAAGCTACATACGGTTTTGAATACAAAGGTTAGCAAATATGGATAGAGAATCCAGTCTACCCTGATTTGTGTGAAAGTGAATGTAACTATCTCAACTGGGATCTGAACTCAGCTTGTAGGCTTCTTGTTCCGAGCCACTAACCATCACACCACCTGCACATCCATTGATCCACCTTCATATATTTAAAGTAATTAATTCAGTGAATTTTTTCTTTCGACTAGAGAGTAATCATTACAACTGTGAAGAATTTTTCAACATCAGTGACAATGTATCAAGGTGATAATAAGTGATGTAATTTCTTTGATGCAAAAGACTTGTCAACATACAATGTAAGACAGTTTATTAAAAATTGACTTTTTTTTTTTAAAATTGAAGATGGTAGGAGGAAGAAGAAGTTGAGAAAATAAAAAGATGAAAAGAAGAAAAAGTAGATAAGCAAAAATGGAGCAAATTGTTTACAAAAAGTTAATATTTTCTCATCTCTTTGAAAAGTTTCATATTATCATCCAAGACCTTGGAATTCTAAATATAATAATTTCCATTTTTAATTCATTTTCTCATTCTACCACAATTCATATTTATTTTTTTTTTTTTTTTAAGTCAGATTAGGTTTGTCAAAACAAACCCGTTATTCAAGTTCTCTCAAATTTATACTATAATAATAAAAAGTATCAATCTAAAATTATGACTAATATATATATATATATATATATATATATATAAAGCCAATAAAGTTTTAAATCCAAAAAAAAAAAAAATTACCAACAGATGCCATGTACATACAGTCAGACAAGTTTTGTTGATCTTTGATAATACACTTTAGAAATAGGAAACAGTAATAATTTACTTAAGAACTTGAAACTGAAATAATAGACATGCCTGTGTTCATTTCAGTTTCAAGTTCTTAAGTAAATTATTACTGCTTCCTATTTCCAAGCAGTCACCCATTTAGGTACTGACAAAGCTGAATGTTGCTTAAATTCAGTGATCATACAAGATCCAGTGTTTCAACATAATATGACCATAAGCAATAAAATTCAAATAATAATTTTTCAATACTTTTGACTGGAAGTGACTAACTCTCCAGATTTGAATACTGGCATAACATTCTCTAAAATATACAGTTCTTATCTATAATTTCAAGAATTATCAACAGAAATAGCTAGTAAATATTTATCTCCAAAATGTTAAGTAATTTCAAAAATTTCCTATTCAATAAATACTTTCTAGCTTGCCTTTTTTTTTTCTTTTTTTTTTTGAACTAATATTCATCCAATACAAGGCCCAAGGGTCACTCAAAGTAGAGGGTTAGTGAAGAAGAATGTTGCATGTGTGATAAGAGTAAGAAGTGCACTTTATGAGGATGTGTAAGAAAGATAATGGCTAACCCAAGACTTGAAGTGATTAAGATTATAGTAGTCATGAAAGCATCCTCTTGGGTACCCATACCAAAAAAATAGCAGTTCTTTGGAAGAAGCTGTCTGAATGGAAACTCCTTACTAATGTAATGTAATGTAATGTAATGGGGATGGTTCTTCCCAGTGTATGTGTCATGACAGGTCTTTTTGCCCCAGATTAATTATGTTAGTCACTTTGCTGTATAATGTCAGTGTTTGAACACATTCTGATAAGTGATGAAAAGTGGATAATTTACTATATATATATATATATATATATATATATATATATATATGGTGAGGTCAATATACCTCATAACACCCTCGAGTGCTTAGCCTTAGAGCGGGTAGAATGGAGATCAACGTGTTTTAGTGGAGTCAGCAGTTTTTAATCAGCTTGTCTGAATCGTCTTCAAGATGCGAGAGCAAAATTTAAAAGGTCAGCCAATCTCAGTGATCTCATCCCACAATCTTTACTCTTGCTCCATATGTGGCCTCCTTTATAAATCACTAGCTGGTCTTAAATGCCACTTGAGATTATTGCACAAAATTTCATAACTGAATCAATTAAGTTGTCAGATCCTCATATGTTGAAACCAACAGGAGAGTCCATTATATGGTGAGGTAAATTTGTGCACCGTAGGGGTTAATGGATAGGTCAAAGAGATCCTGTTGAGTGGCCAATGAGATCACCAAAACCCACACCCTTGAATTTTTTTTTCTGTGAGGTCATTTGAAATCAATTGTTTATCCAATGCACCCAGGAAATATTCAGTAATTAAATATGAATGCAGTAAAATGACAGAGGAAATTCTCTGATGTGTTAATGAATCATGCAGGTACAAGATTGAAATGTGTTTTGAACAACACATATAACAATAACTAAAACTACCATGTGTCATTACACTTTTAATAAATTATCCCTATAGTGTGTGCCTCACCCTGTATATAATTTGGTTTATACATTATTTTTATAGATGCAATTTATTTAAGTAAATGCTCTGCATTCTTAATTAAACAGTATTAGTTACATTTACCAGCCTGAATGTTTGAGAAATTTTGTAGAAAATATCTATTCTCTGATAGGAATCGGACCTGTCTTCCTATACGAAAATAGTCATGTGATCTGACGTGCTATACCATTTACCTATAGAGAAGCGTCTGATTAGTAAAGTCCAATTTACTGTTTTTAAAACAATCTTTGACAATTTTTCTCAATCATATCTGCTCACAAAACGTATCTTAACACAAATAATGGCAACATATGATAAAACGGATTAAATCTGACAATTATTCTATATATTTTCTGTTTATACATTATTTTTATAGGTTTCTGTATAGGAATACAGGTTAGATTCAGTTGGAGAACACATAATTTCTATGAAATTTCTCAAACATTTAGGCCAGTAAATGTAATTAACACTGTTTAATTAAAAAACAGAGCATTTACTTAAATTGTATCTGTAAAAATAACAAACAGAAAATATATTAAATAATTGACAGTCTTAATCCATTTCATTATATATATCTCAGAATGTAATGAGAACGAAAATATATAAATTCTAACGTTCACAGCATTAATTCGAAAGAGGGCTCAATAACAATAGTAGAGCAATTATTATTATAGTTTTTTCATATAGACAAAAACAATTTACTCACAACAAAGATGCAACTTTGTTTCAGTACATTTAAAATTGCACTTCAATAGGTGAGATTATATTTAGTGGGATTGGATGAGAATACTCAACAATAATTTCCTTCAAATGATTCAAACAAGTTGTCAAATAAACTAATTGACAGCAGCTATAAAAAAAAAAAAAATAAAAATAAAAATAAGAGTCCAGAAATATTCAAGAGAATGGGCATAACATTCCATTAGAATTTTAGACTTCATAAATTTATGTCCAGGATCATAGACTTTGTGAAGAAAACTCATCTTCTTCGATTATTTACTCACCAACATCTAACTTTTCAGTCTGACATTATATATATATATATATATATATATATATATATAAAGAAATAGAAAGAACAGAAAAAACTTTTGGAGGTTCTGACATTAAAGATTACATCATAAAATCCTGTTTACAATGTGGCATGTTTAAAAACAGCAACAATAAAAACAAACAAAAGCTGTAAGAAGCTGAATGAAGTCAGTTCGGTTGTACATCTATATATAGCTAGTGGGATTGGAAGAAAGTCCTCTATGATTATCTCCTTCCAAAAAAGCAAACAATTCAAACTATTTGACAGCAGCTATTAAAAAAAGTGTCCAGATATATTCAAGAGAATGAACATAATATTCCATTAGGAGAATTTTAGACAGCATTTTTTTTTTTGACCAACAAAAATGTTTAGTTTGTCTGGGAAATTTGCACTCATCTACCTTATTCCCTAGATACTGCATCTTTGGATTACCATTACCAAAGTTGTTGATCTCCAACTAACCTGGAATAACTTTAACTTTCCCAATTTCAGTCCTGGCATATAATTCAAGGAATCTTTCTAATATATACAATTCTTGTATATAATTTAGAGAATTCATTATTGTAAGTGTTGAGGAGATGACAGGGCTCATTCTTGCTGCTGCTTTTGCCCTTAGCATAATGTTTCATTTTATCCATTATACAAAAAGGGATCTCTTTTCTACTAAAACAAGTGACAAGCAAAAAAAATAAAAATTGCTGGACAATATATCGACTGACTTGGCTCACTCCCAGCAAATTAAAACATAGCCAATACAACATATATATATATATATATATATATATATATATATATATATATATATATATATATATATCCTTTGCAAAAAAGATATTAAGCCAAACTTGTATATACAGGTTTCCCTGTAGCATACAAAAGTAGAGTGTAATCATAAAACCTTTCATCAAAGTGCCTGAAAGTAAAAGAAACATTTACCATGAATTTATATGGGAAAAAAAAAAAAAAAAAAACTTGTGTTTCCAGATCCCCCCACCAAAAAAAATGAAAAAAAAAATTAACAGCATTCACATTTTTTGCTATGATTCACAGTGCTGGAATGAATGCAGAAAACAACTAATTTTAAAAGGGCACATAGGTTTATAGCAAGTTTGAAGAATATTTTAAGTACCTATAAAGAACTCTATGATAGAAAATTATACTAAGTGAAATAGATATATTGTTATATTTAAAATCTTTCAAATCAATAACTATACATTACAAAAGTTGATCTACAACAAAAAAGCAGGCAAACAGAAATTTGGAGTGTCTGGGAGTGCTTGAAAATTTTTCACACGTAAATTAGCAGAAATTGCTTCTTCACCAAGATCTCCAGTAGCGGGGGAAACCTTTACTCCAGCAGGGATTTCATAAAAGGGAAGTGGCTATAAAAATATTTTCAAAAAGTAGGGGATCTCCATATATTCTTCCAAATTTCTTATTTTATGGTCAGTGCTCCAGAAGTGATATATCAGAAGAACTGTGACAAAAATTTATATACTGTCCAACTGTAGTGCAGACAGAAAACAGTCCAAATAGAGTGCAGACAGGAAATTGAGCACTGAAGGCTTGAACTGTCCATTCCAACATTATGCTATGAAAAAATACAAGGTACACCTAAAAATATAAATCTTAAACCAAAATTTGAAATACTGTTTTTTTTTTTTTCAAGATACATGATTTATCTAGTGCAACTCAATCTTCCCACCACCTTCTGATCAACTAAAGTGAATATGAAAAATTTCTCAGAGTTAACTTGTAAAAAAAAACTATGTATAAAGGTAAAAGACAATAGGAAAACTGTATTATTAGCCAATGCATTTCATCCAATGTGGACTTTTTCAAGGCAAAAACAAAATGAATTTATTGAAAAAGTAACTATTAACAACAAGCAAAATGTCCTTAGCAACTAGAAGAATTTAAAAACGCTATGTATTCATATTGTCTACTAAAAATTACGTCAAGTACTTTCACATGTAGAATATTGTTTCTATTGTTGTGTTGACGGATTCAACAATTTTCTTTTGATTTCTTGATATAGGTGTGTACGTTGGCTTGGAAGAGTAGTAATTCTGTTAGGAAGGGGGATATTGGGGAAAAAACCTGGGTGTAGATTAATATTTGGATAATATTCAATGGTGGCACTCTCAAGGATTTTCCTTCAGAGTAAGTTTTTTTTTTTTTTAACAAATGTAGGATTTTTAAAATCAAAATTGTGGTTGAATTTATTTCTATGTATGACTAATGCATTAGTTGTTTTTTGTGAGGTTTGTTTTTTGTAAAGTGAATATCTATACATATACTGGTACTAATTTCACTCATTAAAATTCTTAGGAGAAAAATTCATTGAAGCATACAGCATATAAAGTATACAAGAGAGAAAACTGAAGATAATTATTGAACAACTATTTAAAATTTAATTTGAAATGGTTTCTATCAGCAACCTCAAGTGAAAAGTCAGTATTTCAAATGCCAGTTTTCAAGGTAAACTAACTCTCCTGCCCTACCCATATTAAGGTGAATTTAAGATCATGATAAAAGAGGGAACTAACAATAAACAATAGTGACTCAAGAAATTTGGGTCAAAATGTATGTTAGTGTGTCTGGGAATGTAGACAATTATATACTTGGAACTCAGCTGGACCTCAGAACCAATGAAATGTTTAGCAATGCAAGTTCGAGCTTAAAATTTTGTTAAAATTAGGACAAATTAAAGCTGACAACTTAAAGTTGTTTTTTTTTTTTTTTTTTTTTAAATCAAATACAAAACTTCACAATACTGTCACTATATACAAGAATATACACTATAGACTAATAAAATCACAAGAAATGCATAGATGAAACTCCCAGAAATTTAAATAAAATATTGTATGGACACAAAAGAGATATATTACAAAACAACACACTCAATGCATTAGTCTTTCATTGTAATGAGTGATCATAATTTCAACTTAAATAATGCTATCTTAAACAAAGGACTAAGTAAATTATTAAGGTGAAAATGTATAGAAAGTGCATTAATTTCCAGGTCTCCCATGGTAAATTTATGTCCAGGATCAAAATTTCTGAAGAAATTTACTCACCAACATTTAACTTTTCAGTCAGCTATATATAACAGAAAATAGGAACAAAAAAACTCTTTGATGTTCTGGCATTAAAGATTACATCATAAAACAACAATCAAAAACAACAATCAAAACAACAATCAAAAACAACAATCAAAAACAACAATCAAAAACAACAATCAAAAACAACAATCAAAAACAACAATCAAAACAACAATCAAAACAACAATTAAAAACAACAATCAAAACAACAATCAAAAACAACAATCAAAAACAACAATCAAAAACAACAATCAAAAACAACAATCAAAAACAACAATCAAAAACAACAATCAAAACAACAATCAAAAACAACAATCAAAAACAACAATCAAAAACAACAATCAAAACAACAATCAAAAACAACAATCAAAAACAACAATCAAAAACAACAATCAAAACAACAATCAAAAACAACAATCAAAAACAACAATCAAAAACAACAATCAAAAACAACAATCAAAAACAACAATCAAAAACAACAATCAAAAACAACAATCAAAAACAACAATCAAAAACAACAATCAAAAACAACAATCAAAAACAACAATTAAAAACAAATGCAAAAGCTGTAAGAAGCTGAATGAAGTCAGCTCATTTGTATATCTAGACACATCAAATACCAGAAATTTCAAATCTCCCTGCATCTTCAGTATTTCTTTTGGATTATAGAAGTGATGTTCATTTATATTTTAGTTTTTTCTTCTATATATGATTGCATCAATAAAATTTAATCAGAAAATTTTAGGAATCCCCCCCCATTGTCATTCAATTACTCAATACTTTCATTCAATTATACATATTCTATTAAAGAATCATAGCTTCGTTAACTTATTTATATATCATTAAGACACAACATATTTTTAAGAAATCATCTCCCTTCAGAATGTAGACAATCATGGTTCGTAACTTCTTTAATTGTTATGACTGAAATTAAGATGATGAATTGACACTATTGCCATCTCCAAAGTTTCAAATTCAGAGTTGTCCTAAATTAGTTACCATCTTCTTCAAGTCGAGAGTCAATTGCTATCTGTCCACCTTATAACCTTCTCTAACTACCACACATCTCCATCATTACCATTTTGAATGTAACCGTCTACCTTAAGTGGCTCTCAAACCTTGTACTGAGTGAACTTTAGTATTAAAAAAAGAATAAAATTAAAAAAAAATATCCAAGGCTGATCAGCTCAGTGTGCTCTGAATTTAACTCATATCTGAAGGGAGAAGAAATACATTAATGCCTTAAGTGTTTTAGTGCAACAGTACTGACCAAAATTTGAACTCGGCCTGATAATTCCATTTCTTGTGCTATTAACCATTATAACACCTGCACACCCAAACAACAAATATACAACGAAAATACCTCAAATTAGTTAAAAATAAAGTTTTCATATTATTGTTAGATGCCATACATTAAAACTGGGGCTATAACATCTATCTTAATATAACTGGTGAAAGGTTTGTTCTTAATTGAGATTTTAATCAATGTACTTGAATATTTCAACAATTTATCCTTCATATCCATATTTAAACATTCATCTTTTGTGACTATTTTGTTTTTTTACACTAACATTACTTTCCAATCAATATTATATATCTCAAAAGCCACTCTATAAGGTGGCATTTAATCTAGCTCCTGATTGAGCCTTCACCACCATAGGTAGGGTGGAGTAGATGCGATGGCAACAAACTACAGAAGAACTCAAAATTGATTTGATTTGAACACTACATCTAAAATATTGCATTAATATTTAAGCTTATCTTTTAAAACTTGAACAATAATTCTTCTGCTTTGAATTAATTTAAAGACAATTTTATGTACATAGCCCCTTATTTTTTGTACAAACAATTACTTGTATTTCTTGGTTGATTTTCGCTGTATTTATTTTGCAATTAATTTTGATTATCCCCAATTTTATTTCCAAGTTATCAAAATTATTCTACAAAAAAAAAAAAAAAAAAAAAAAATAAAACACATCGCCAAAAACAAATCGCAGTAATGAAAATTTGGGAAGCAAAAACTCCAAGTCTGGATCTGGGCCAGAATGTTTTAATTTGTTCACAGAGTCAGACTTATTCCAATATCGTATAATATGTTGGGCTGTTGCTGCTGCCATTAATAATAGTAATAACAATATTATTATTATAAATGATAATTATCATTATCAATAATACACATACATTATATATAGACAGAAAATTGAAGGGAGAAACAAAAAAGAACCTTTGATTGCTACTATATCTGGTCTAGTGCATCTCCTAAATAGTTCAAGAGTCTTGATGAAATCCAAAGAAGTGTCTGTAACAAACTTGATTCTGACCCGGCATCTTGACTACAGTTACTTTCCTGCCACCACAACATGGCATCCCTCAGTCTTTTCTACAAATGTTTTTATGGCAATTGTTCTAATGAGCTTTCCTCATTGGCACCTCAACTGCATGAATTTAAGTGTACTACTAGATTAGCAACTAGGTCACACCATTTTAACGTTGAACTAGATGCAACAGCCTGTTCCTATAGTTTCTTGCATCCCTGCCCCCTACAATCTTTGAGCATTTAAATGCAATGCCAATTGCCATCTTCCTGAATCTTATTCTTTCTTTGTCCTTTCTCATCACTAAAGTTTTCTCACTTTCACTCCTAATATCCCCTTGCAATTTAGTGGTAGTATCACCTTACTGACATTCATAATTACAGCATAAAATTCCATTTACTTGAGTCTATATTTGATTAAAAAAATCTCATTATTTTTCCTTTTTACAATAAAGTAATAGAAAAAGCCATTAGTTTTCATGGGATTGACAGTGGGTGATTTTCCATTGCCTTCTGGATTTAAAAAAAAAAAAAATTCCTCCACTGTCAATCCCATAAAAACTAATGGCTTTTGGTCACACACTGAAGTGGAACAACTACATTGAATCTATAGCTTCATCTACCGCAAGAAAAACCTTCTGGCGTGACACAGAACCAACTTTTCTTGCCCGAGTCCATCCTTCAAATCTACAAATCAACCATTCATCCTTGCATTGAATACTGCTGCCATATATGGTATGGTGCTCCTGATCTTGCATCCCATCTGTAGTCACTATCTCAGACATGCTGTGGCTTCCCTCTGTCTTTTCTATAAGTACTTTCATGGCAACTGTTCCGACAAGCTACTTTCACCGGTTCCCAAACTGCATAAATTTAAGCGTGCTACTAGAGTGGCATCTCAGTCCCACCCTTTCAATCTCGAAATGGCTAAATGTAGCCGTCTCTTCTACTCCAACAGCTTATTAACTCACACCTCCCATCAGTGGAATTCCCTTCCTATCACTTACTTTCCTGATGGCTATAATCTTAAAATATTCAAATGAATTGTCAATCAACATCTTCTGATGATTTGACCTCTATCCTTCTCGTTATCCTTTTCCCAAACACTCCTCATTACTCTTACTCTCTGGGAGGGGGGAGGATTTGCTTTAAAAAAAAAAAAAAAAAAAAATATATATATATATATATATATATATATATATATATATATATATATATATATATAAATTAAAGTGAGGAAATTAAGAAAGAAGGCTTGGAAGATACAACACAACCTACCTAATGAGTAAATGGATGGTGGAACTAGGTTTAGGAGAAATAATAAAAAGACAAAACTTATTAAAAGCTATAACAGGAAATAGTAATGAGCTATGATCACCAATGTCCTGAAGAGACACAGCATGCAGAAGAGGAATGGAAAAAGTAAGTATACCCGAATCTTAGCTTTATTGTTCTACTGTTTAATATATTTCCTGTTTATATGCTATTTTTATAGATATAATTTACTGAAGTAAATCCTCCATTTTTTAATTAAACAGTATTAATTACATTTTAATTAAAAAAAAAAAAATGAAGTGTTTACTTAAATTATATCTATAAAAATGACGTATAAACAGAAAATATATTAAATAATTGTCAGACTTAATCCATTTCACAATATTGTTCTATTGTGTTAAAAACACAATTTCCATTGCTAACTTTTGAATTCTTCAAAATCTAAAGTGACCAAACAAGAAAAAATTTGTAATGAAATGCAGCATTAACTTTAAGATGGACAATTAGAAAAAAACAAAAATGTCCCAGACATGAACAGGACAGGGAGATTGTAATTAGGACTCTCATGCAGTGTAAGAAGATGAGTAAATGCCATGGACTGGGTCTTGAATGTCATATCTTGTACTTCAATATAGATGGTGTACTGATGCCGATGAAACAAGTGAAATATCTTTCATTGCTCATGACCACCAGACCACTACAAAAGATGTAATCTTAGTGTGCATCACCATGGGTACCTCCCTAGAGTTTGTGCAGAACCACCCATCATTCATCCTCTTCACCTGACCCTTTTCAAGAAGCTGGCTATCTGTGAATCATTGTGGTTAGTCACTTGCACCACAAGCATGGCATACTTTTTCATTTCCTCTGTCAGATTGGAAGTTGCCATACTAATGCTCTCAATATGTCTGAAAGAAAGAAGGATGTTAAAATGTGATGCATGCTGCATTATATTATCTCATTTATGCTTCAATAAAAATGTGTTTTAAAATAACTAGCATAGAGTGTGTGTGTGTGTATATATATATATATATATATATATATATATGTGTGTGTGTTTGATAGAAATTATTAGGAGGATTTGAGATAATCATAATTAAGCATATAATTAGTTAAATTAGTTCGCTCATTGTAATCCCTAATCATCTGGATCAATTTTTATTAATCATATTTTAATTGGTTTTCTCTGAAAGACTTTCAGGTGGAGAAGTTTGGTCAAGTTCTAGATCAACCACAAAACATGCATTTCAACAAGCAAACCAAGATTATCGAAATATCACGTAATGTAAAATGCAACCAAGAAAATCTAAATAAATTTTTTGAATGTCAAAGACTCTCCTTTATAATTGACCAAGATATTTCAGAAAATCAAGTGGAAAAAAAAAAAAAAAAAAAAATTTTTTTATTTCTTGTTAAATTGACTAATCTTTATCTTTAAAACTAGTCATCACTTAGTCAAGTTACTTGCAGTAATATCTTTTGCAAAGTAAAATCTCTAAGCTTACTCTACAAATATCTGCCAGAATAGAATTTTTAAATGCTTTCAACACATTCCATGATAAAATATAGCATTTTTGCTATTTCACCTGTTAAGTAACAAAGGCTTTTTGTAATTCATACTTGGTCTTCATTTTGTTCTTTGTATACTGTAATGTTTAATCCCTAATTTCCAGTAAAGTTAGTTAACCTTTCTGGAATTGCCATCATTCTTTCCTTGGCCTTCAATATGAAAAAATGCTAACAAAGTTTGTCACTAATCATGAAAATTTTTTTCTACGTTTACTATTTTAATAATATCCAATTTCTTACACCCATAGATATTATACAGAGTCTGACAAAAAATGTATACACACTTCAGGAAAGAAAAAACTTGTCTTTCATAGTTTTATCAAACTGCGGTAACACTGCCATACATGAACTTTATGGAAATGATGAATTTTTCTTTCAACAAGATAGCACACCATCACAGCAATATGTGTGAGCTTATTTAAACAAGAATTTGCAAGGCTACTGGTTAGGATGAAGAAGTGAGATAGAGTTAACCCCCATGTTCTCCTGATTTAACGCTTACAGACTTTTACCTATGGGGGACCCTAAAGAATGTTGTGTATCGCAGAAAACAGACTACATTGGCGGCCTTTAGACAAGAAATTGAAAATGCATGTCCTGCAACACTTCTGCCAACATTGCCCAAGCTGTAGTTTGCCAAAATAAATGTCTGGAAGCTAAGGGCCACCATTTTGAGCATCTCTTGTGATTGTAGAGTCAAAATGTAACTTGTATTAATCTCATGATGTCTGAATAAATTTAGTATTACAAATATCTATACAAGTTTTTTCCTTTGTTGAAGTGTGTATACATTGTTTTTTTTTGGCAGACTTTGTATATATGGGCATTCAGAAGGTATTGCAGATTTTACTAGTATCAGTTGCAAACATGAAGCATGGCAAATTTTGCTATGTAAACTTTGAATAAGTTTTTCATTATTAACTTCAGACAAAGACTAAGTGGAAGATGATGTGATTTTGTTGCGGGAATACAGTGTATCTATATTTGTGGGTGTAGTTTCAGGTTTGTTCCTACTTTCATATGTAAGAGTAGCATTTGTGTCTGAAATACATTGTATTCACATTGTTGTTTGATTCAAAGCCCCATTTGAGAAAGGACACTTGGTAACAGTGACTAATGAAGGCCCATTGTACAGAATAAAAAAATTAAAAAAAAAAAAAACCTTCTCAGTAAGATAAACAAGCCAGTTGGCCAAAAGCTTCCTACATTTTCTCACTGCCTTGTTTTTCTATCTAACGTGTTTCATGGCTGAAGTGGTAACAATTGTTTGTCTCTCTCCCTCTCTTTATGTCCATCTCTTTACTTTGCATCCATCTCTTCCTCCCTCTCTCTCATGATTATTTTAAATGTTTGCAATTGATGCTAGTATGTAGTGATATATACTTATCTAGCACTGACAGAACCATGGTCATCTATGACCAGGGTTATAATAAATATAACAGTTTAGCATCTCCCCATTGCAACTAAAGAGGAAGGGTCAGCTAATGGGACATGCCAAGGGAACAGAGAAATATTTTTGTCCGGAACTCCATGTACATGAGGGTTCCATTATGAAGAAAAGAAAAAAAAAGAAAAAAAAACAAACACACAAAAGTGAGTGGGATGTGTAAATACCTACTTGTTATAAGCAAACATGCTTAAGCATGCTTAACTTACAACCTCCATTATGCCAGGATGCATAACGTAACATAACAGTTATTGCTGCAGAAAATAGAGCTAGCAAGCCAAGTTAAAGTTCCATTCTAATTTATTTTGTTCATTTCCTACTAATGCCCTTGGGAAAGGCATAAACCTATTTTTCCCACCTAACCTATGTGTTAAATAGCTGGGTAAACTGGAATCTCTGGTACTGGGCAGCAGCCAATCTAGAAAGACAATTCAAAACCATAGAAAAGGAAAGAGAAAGCCATTGCACTATCATTCCCAAGCAGTCCTTGCAATTCACAGATAATGAAGAAAAGCAATCTGAAGAGTCATAATCAGCTATGTCCTAAAGGGACATAGCATTTATATTAAAAACAAAAAAAAAAAACACAAGATACTAGGATTACTAATGTTCATAAAAGCCATATGGTATTAAACAGTGATTGACAAGGGAAGAGAGCTTTCTCCACAATAAAATCTTTTTTTCAGAGGCTTACAGTGACATGATATCAAAACATCAAAAACACTTGAAAACAAGTCTGACTAATTAACACACAGTTGGGGGAGAAGAGGTGGATTCACACTTTTACCAAGGGCATTTGCATGTAAATGAATATAACAAACACGACTAGAATTAAAATTCAGCTGTTTGATTTCCAATTCTGAGCTATTATCCATCACACCAGCTACACATCCAAGCTTACAGTACCTGATATTCCTAAGCCATCACCCATCTAGATATGAACCAGGCTCAATGTTGCTTAACTTCATTGATTGTACAAGAACCTCTTTTTCAATGTGATATAGCCGTAAACTACCACAACTAGGTGCGATATTATACATACATACATACATACATACATGTTCATTGTGATGGTGATTTTTAAAAACATGCATGAACATACTTATAATTATTTTAAAATTTATCTTTTGTAGCTATGGAAGTGTCCTAATATAAGGGAGCTAACCAGAAATTGGTGAGGATGAACGAAAGTACTTGGGTAGGAAAAAAACTACAGCTCCTTCCTTGATGAATTCCATCTTAACATCAAGAAACTGATTAAAGAACTACAAAGGATTATTATGAAAATAAATAGACATAATATGTCTATATATATTATTCAATGAATCATGTTTGAATATATATATATATATATATATATATATATATATATATATATATATATATATACACACACACAAGCAGAAAAGAAATAGTTAATATACCAATGGGATTGGTTCATTCTCAGTAATAACATTTTTCTTTAATAATTATTAAAAAAAAAAAATGGTTATGGAGTGGCTTATACTAGCCAAATAAACATCAATGAATTCAATTGTCTGAACAACTTTTGGAATGACAATGAGTCATCAAAAATTAACAGAACATCTTTAACATAAAGAATCAGTTCAATCGGAGCAACTTTTGGGTTACTTTATACAGTTTTTGCCTTAAGGATGAAACTGATCTTAAGAAATTCCTAATTCTCAAAATTAGGAGTTACATTTCTTTTTATTGTGAATATAACAAAAGCATTCCTTTTAACGTGTGTCACTATCTATGTCATTTCACTTTACACCATGTCTCCAGATACTGGTAATGATATTTTCATTTTAAGTTACTTTGCCAAATATTAGAGACACTATACATATTTCTATATAAAGCAATATCTGGCTTCCTGTGAAATTTTTTTGGAAAAATGCATATCTCGTAACTTTTACATGAATGCCTTATAAATGTATAATAGGTATTAAAAAAACAACATATAAAAAATTTACTGATTCAACTACAATATTAGTAATATTTGCAGAATTAATTTTGTCACCAGTATATGGTGACATGTCCATAATTAGTTCATAAATGTAAATTACATTTATAGCATATAATAATGCTTCATTATTTGCCATGAAGCATCTAATCATTAGAAAATAACATGTCATTTGGAAAATCTAAAAAAAATATTAGGCACACAAGAAAATAGCTGTCACCACTAAATGGCTGTGCTTACCACCACATCACACTGAAACACTGGTTACACTAAAATCACCAGAGTTAAGCAACGTCAAGCCAGATCAGTATCTAGATGGCTAACCACTTGGGAATACCGGGTACAGTAAGCTTGGATGTGCAAGTGGTGTAATGGATAATGGCTCAGAATTGTTAATCGGAGAGCAGAGTTCAAATTCCAGTTGGGTTCATTATATTCACTTAATGTGCAAATACCCTTGGGAAAGCTATGTATCCACCACTTCTCTCCACAGCTATGGGTAAATTAGTAAGACTTGTATTACTAAACAAAACTAGTTGGTGGTTGCATGGCTTTTGAGATTAGGAAAAAAAATTTTGGTCATTTTCTCAAATATTAGCACTAAAACCTTTCCTTGATACCAAGCATATTCTTTTACAAAATGTTTTTGTAAATAAATAAAATAAATAAAATAGTAACCCCAATAGTTGGCTAAATACCATTTTGGGGAATGTTAATCAAGGTATTGACTAAAGCTTAGCTCACTCATGTTATTACCCACAGATCTGTAGGTGGTAGAAAATTCTGTTTATAAATTTCTGAAGGAGGACCTGAATGAGTGAAAGTGGAGACATTTTTAAGAATTATAATCTGAACCTAATGATTTTTAGTTACACTTGTCGAATTATACAGATGCAAGGAACTTTTTATCATTATTCAATGATTTATTTTTTTAAATAGACACGGTCTCCATCTTTGTTGTTTACATCACATTTCAATTACGGTATTTTCTCTGGTATACATTGCAGTCTACACTTTAATTTAAAACAAACTGGATTGTTAAAATAAAAGGGCTGACTGGAATTTCTTTCATAATTTTTTTTCATTCTCAAACATTTTGTCCCTAAAAGAGTTGTAACTAAGTGAAGGAAATTTCCTCAACATTTAATAAAAGAATAAAGATGTCACAGGCAGATTTCCTTTTTAAATAAATAAAAAAAAAAAAAAGAAAAGGAAAAAAAGTCTTAGATTGGCTCTGAAACGCAAAACTTGGTTTTGAACGGAAACCTTATCTGTCATATTTCATCACCCTTTCTTGCCAAGCTCTTCAGCTGGTGGCCACTTCCCTGGCTATCTCACAAGATTTATACACTATCCCAAAGACAGAACTCAAAATGCCAAAGATTGAAGCAATAACAGTAGCACTCAATGGCTGGAAAGTTCTTAGCCGGTCAGGCTAAGAACTTTCCAAAAATCTGACCAAATAATCAAAGAATCAGATATATATATTTTTTTTTTTTTTTAAATGCTTCTTGGTTGGGACAAGAACTTTTCAGTAAGGCTTGATATATTGAGCTATTGTCCCACAGGACACTTGTGGAGTTTATTTTAAGATGCTTAAATCTTGCCTTTCTAGAATCCAATTCATATACTCTACAGAGAAAGGCTTTCTAAGTCTGAGAATAGATATTAAATGAATGATGAAAATACCCAGCCCTGAAATTTAAAGGAAAAAAAAAAAAAAAAGAAAGAAAGAAAAAAGGCATGACTGAGCTGTTACAGGTCAGAAAATAGTTCACCATGCTAAGTCAACTCTCAGTTAATTGTTTTACATAACCACACAAGTGAATCAGATTTAGAATAATTTTATCCTGCCTTACAGCATAGTTCATCTAATACAGTTTATAGTAATTAATCCTTTGTGTGTGTGCATCTACAAGTTGAGAAGAATTTCACAAGTTTTCTGAAGCCTGTTAGAACAAACAAGAACACTTTCAGTGGCAATAAGCCTGACTCTCTAGAGCAGCGTTTATCAACCAGAGTTCTCCAGAACCCTAAGGTTCCGTGAGAACAGGTAAGATAAGCTAATGCAATTTTGGCTTTATTTAATTTCATATGCATAATATTACTAAACACACACAATATATTCTTGGTTATTGTAATATAGACATCATCCTATCTAACCTATTATGTTATTAAAATATATACAGTGTAACCCGGATATAAGAGAGTTGTCGGGACCGGAGAAGAAATCTCTTATATCCGGGTTTCTCTTCTATCCGGGTTTGGTCTATTTTATATACATTAACACAGGCTCTAATTTGGGACCAGAGAAAATCTCTTATATCCGGGTTTCTCTTATATCCGGGTTACACTGTAACAATCATTGGAAATATATTTAGTGATGTCTGTACAGTGCCAGTGTGAAACCACCTTCACTAGTCCTGTACTTAAAGTTACTTATTTCTTTGTTTTTTTTTTTCTTTATTTTTACAAAATACCTAATCGCCCAATGTGGCAATTTTTGAAGAGGAAACGTTCCAAAAATTTTCTTAGCCCATGTTCATGGGACATTTTGCCTTGATTTACCTTATGTCTTTTCAACATTGCCAGTAAAGGATAAAAAATAAAATACTGATACAGCAATTATCTGGGGTTTTTTTCTATTTACATTTATATTATAGGTATATGATATTGGTTACTTGTTTATTTTTTACATTTGAGTTTAGAATTTCTTTTGTGTGAATGAAAACTCCCTGATGAAGTATTATAAATGAACAGTATGAATTTTATTTAGCACTAGCAGTAGAGCCCAGCGTTGCCCGGGTATGTAACAGTAAGAGATAGATCAAGTATCGACCATCATGAAGACTGAAAAATAAAATTGACAAAGATTATTGTTTAAGGTTGATGGACACGCATGTCTTCATTAGTATTTTTTCTTTTTTATGAATTGGTCAAACCCAACCTCAAACAAAAACATTGTTTTCAATCATTATGAGTCTACCGATTGAATAGAATTTTATTATAAACAATTGTCTTGTAAATTGAATTTTTAAAGCATTCTGAATGTAAAAATAAAGAAAAAAGTGTGCAAGACAATAAGAAACACTACCTGCCAAAAAAAAAAAAAAAAAAAAAAAGTGAAGTTTTGTTGAAATCAGTTGAAAAATGTAGGAAATCCGATCCCATATATAAACGAACACACACAAACACACTGACAACCTGGGTTTTATAAGTATAACTCGATATGAGTTGTCCCCCTTTCATTCCGCGAAAGCGATGCCTCTTAATCATTTTTCAAATTGATTTCGTGCAAAAACAATTGTTTTCCCAATTTTTGGTGCTGTCAGAACCACCGCAAGGTAATTTTACGTAGTCCTGTGAAGTTTTGTTGAAATCGGTTGAAAAATGTAGGAAATCCGATCCAATATATAAACGAACAGACATACACACACAACCTGGGTTTTATAATAAGAATGATTACCAAAAATTTCGACAAAGATGTATTAATTTTTCCTTGAACCAGTTATTCAAAAATATATACTATGATATTTACCACATGAACTACGATGAAAATAAAATGAGAAAGATACAGTATATAATTGTTTTTGCGCAGGTGTTCCTTGAGACATGTAATTTATTTTAAGGGTTACGCAAGGATAAAAAGGTTGAGAAACACTTCTTTAGAGTAAGGCTTCACTCTATAATTATGTCTTAATTTTACTGGTTGATTCTTAACTAACACTTAATTCTTGAAGGTCTTGTTATAGTTTTAAAGACTTGTTTTTAATCATTTCTCAACCACTGAACCCCAACCAACCACTTTTTTTTTTTTAATTCCTCACCCCCATTTATTACAGCCTCACCTTTTATTTGGCCCCAAAGTTCTAATGAAATAATTTCACTTTGCCTTCATAACATAAAAAGCTGTACTTTAACTTTTTTATACTTTTTTTTTATATTAAATTATCAAAACTATAGATTTTTTTCTAGTATACATTCACGTTTTATTTTGTTTAACAATACTTGCCGACTCCAATTTTCTAACTTGAAAAATGACTAAACAGGTATTTTAAACATGTGTTTTTTATTTACTAGAATTTTTTGCAACATGCAAATGTGTGTAGAAATCCTTACAGGGTAATTCCATATCAAATCATCCAGAAAAATGGAAAGGTGTTACCCTTACCTCACAGATTTTAAAATTTTAACCAGTGGGAGGTATCATTAAAACAAGATAATCCTGAAAATTTCAGACTCAAAGTCCAAGCAGTTCAGAAAATATGCAATTTTTAAGATTTTGTGTGAAACGATTCATGAGAAAACTGTGGCATTGCAAAATCACTTTCCGCAGCATTACAAAATCCTTTTTTCAATAAAATTCCATCCAGACATGCTAGAGCTATGAAAAATTGCACAGGAAAGTTTTTTGAGGACAAGGAACCCAAAAATGACACCAAAAACACAAAAATCAACCATTTTTAAGCTATACAAAAATTTGAGTAAATTTTGGCATGTGGGAAATATCTTGAAACTGACAATCCTTATTAGTGGACGCCCCCCCCCATTTACAAGATAAGTGATGCAGATTATAACAAAACTGTAGCTGCATTTGTTAAACTTCATTCCTAGATAAAAATGTTATCAAGTGTTTCAGTTGGTGGATTATTTTTCAAGATGTGAATATTTCTCGTGAGATTGTTTTTCTTTTTCTACTGTTGTACAGTTTAGTATTTTATGAACACTTGACTTAATAAAAGCCTTGAAAAGACTAAGGCATGAAAATAGTGTCACTTTAATCATTCATCCATCTTGACTTACTGAAAAATCCATTGTTATTGGACTTCCTTGGAGTGTATTCTGGAGATTAAGTATAAGGTCTATATACCAATGGCTGGAAAAAACTACCCATTTTCAATTGTTAATAGTGGGACAACAATGAAGAAAAAGGGTTTTTGTAATGCTGCAGTTTTCTTGTGAATCGCATATTTTCTGAACCACTGATCTGGAATTACCCCACAGTATTTAGTATTGTTGAAGTTATCACATTTTTTGTCAGGATTTACAAACTCTTCATCTTGTTCAATTTTGCAAACCAATCAATGAACTTTGACAAAAACTCTACTTTGCAGTTTAATAATTTCTTTAATTTAATAGGACTTTATGGCAAACAATACTTTTTAAAAATTCCTTTTTAAAAGCAAAGAATAAATTCTTAGAATTTCTTACTCTTGAGTATGCAACTGGCCATGTGTAAATATTTCTTTTGAGCCAAATTTCAACTTTTGGCATTGTGATTTGTTTATAGCCCTCAAACTCAGGGCAAACTGGAAACTGGATTCTTGTATATATAAAATCTTAAAGATATTTAATAAAAATGCAATATTGTTTTTTGCATAAATATTTATTTCACTAAGCGACACATCCTAGCAAAACCGACAGTACTTTGTACACCCTTACCTGTTTGCACTTATCTCCAAAATTTGGTTATGGATTGGTCAATGTATGGCTATTTTAGAGGTATCTAGCCCCCAGACCCCCCACCACGAGGGTTGCATGTGGCACAAGGCTGAGATTTTACGTGGGTTTCCCGAGCCCATAAGCTCAGCCAAAAAATGCCCGTATAAACGGTATCGGGTTGGTCATTTTCCCCGAACGAGATTCTGCCCTTCGGCGGAGCCTCGTCCGGGTTCCTTTCTGCTCAGAGGCAGAAAGTTCGACCGTCAAGCCAAGAAGATTTTTAGAGGTTGTGAGGGTCAGACTAACAAGTGATAGATAGGTGCAAAATGAACAGCTTGTGATAGATGTATATTGTCCAACTTTTATCTCTGTCTTGCCCAGACAATTTATTTAGATATTCAATCTGTATTTAAAGACATATACAAAAATAGCCTCATAATGATGACTTAACAATAGTAAGAACTTAGTTTCGACAGCATGAGTCAACAAATTTACTCAAAATCTACAGGGTTGCCCACAATTAAGACTTGCTTTCATTTTTATTGATTAAAATATGAGAGGTAGAGCATACTGCTAATTGAAATAACAAAACTTTACATCGTCTGTATTCAAATGAAATTATATTGTGAAGACAACATTTCCACTTACAGCTACATCACATTGAAACCGGTACTGGTAGAATCACTGAAGTTAAGCAACATCAAGCTTGGTCAGTATCTAGATGGGTGATCACTAGCAAATACAAGGTGCTGTAAGCTTGGATGGGCACATGGTGTAACAGTTGTTTGGTTTGGTTAATGGCATATCAACTCCTTATGGATCATTTAATGTTGAAACAATTTTCTTGTAAGCTTTGGGTACCCCCACACAATAAAAAAAATAAATGTATTGCTGGTAATTTTTTTTTCATTGCTAGCAAAATCTATTGCTGATATTTTTAGCTAATTTATTTTTATATTTTCATGTTTTGAGCCCAGTTTGGGGTTCACTATTTGCCCATAGGCAAGACACAAACAGGTGTTACTACCCTGGCCTGGGAACAACAGCAATTAAAAGGTGGTTCCACACTACTCAAATCCTCCCAAATCAGAGGTCATATATATATATATATATATATATATATATATATATATATATATATATATATATATATATATATATATATATGAGTTGAATTAAACCAGAGAACAGTAGTATTATAAAAGTGCTTAATTCATATATAAAAAGATAAAAATTTAATATGTAGAGCTTTTAAGTATAGAAAATTAGGAACTCAGACAATTCTGCTACATTAGTTTGAACCTTTTGGTATCTTGAGTCAATTTCAGTCAATGGATTTCCTAATACATTATTTTTTAAAAATAAAAAAAATTTATGAATGCTATATCTAAAAAAAAAAAAAAAAAAAAAAAAAAAAGTGAATGAATAAGCACATGACATGAGGTGTGGTAGAAGGTGAGAAAAAAAAAAAAAAAAAAATCAAGTGTTGCGAATATATATATATATATATATATATATATAATGAAATGGACTAAAGTTTGACAAATATTTTAATATATTTTATTGTTATATGTTGTTTATATAGGCACAAATATTTAAGCAATTTATATTATTTCATAATATGATGTCATTTGCTTATGTTAAAATAGGCTTCAAGTAGATATGAATGTTCAAGGGAAATCATGGGAAGTTTGTAATTTAAAAGTAGTAATTCAACCTTGCTAACCAGATGCTTCCTTCATAGCTAAACTGGTATACCACGTTAGGCTAGATGAAGGTTCCATGTAGAATACAGGTTCGATTCCTGTCGGAGGATGCATATTTTCTGAAATTTCTGACATTCAGGCTGGTAAATATTGTTAATACTGTTTATTATAAACAGAGCATTTACTTAAATATTTGTGTCTTTATAAATAATGTATAACGTGTGTGTGTGTGTGTGTGTGTGTGTATTATACATACACACAGTCTCGGATATTAAGCACTCTTCTCCAATAAATATAGCAGAATTTAAACAATACACACAGTGCTATACAAAAGCTTAAAGAATTTGTACAGCATTTCTAAACATTGTATTACATATTTTTGCCACTTTCTGTTGGGAATCAGAGAAAGGAAAAAAAAATTGTATATTTATTATTAATATATATTTTATTCATACACAACCATTCAGCTGTAGGACCAGCTGAACATTTGTTGGGAATAAAAATGAATTCATGGTCTTTCAGGATTCCTGCAGATGTGCAATATGATTATGATTTGGGCCAGATCGAAAGAGCATCCAGATCATCAGTTGCTTTAAAATTGGTGGTTTTTCTACAAATGGCTGATGTTTCATCTTTATTTTTTTTAAATGAAGAGATTCTCATGTGACATGTTTAATGAATTGGTAAAGTAGCTCAATTTATCTCAAAGCAAAATAACAAATAAAATGGAAACATTAGGATTATATAAAAAAAATATGGCGATAAATATCATATTAAGTACAAAAAAAAAGAAAGATAAAAATAAAAATAAAATAAGAACTGAAACATGATATCTTCCAGAAGGCTAAATACATGACACATTAAAGAATTCAGAAGATGGCTTATCAACTCTTGCTTAAGTAGATTACAAGAGATTAAAAAAAAAATACCAAAAATTTAAAAACACTATAATGTACTAGACATGCGATGGAAATAGGATTGCAACAAAACTAGGAAATATTAAAAACTTCAAAAATTTTCTCAATTAGTTTTTTTACAATTTATCTAATACAAAACATCAAATTCATTTCCTCATCAACAAAAATAAACAAGATACAATACTGATAATTTAAATTTTACAATGATGGTGTTGTCTAATTTGAAATTATTGTAAGAGGGGTTAATGTGTTTTTGTTTACAATAAAACCTCAGACTTCTCAGCTGATACTCTGTGTATGATATAATGAAGGGGGGGAAAAAAGGTTGCTTAGCTGTATTTTTATTCTGCTAACCTCAACATTTATATCCTAAAATTTAATAAAGGAATACACTATTACAAAGTGATCATTCACAACACACACACATATATATATATAAATGAACATAGAAGTCAACACTTAGAGGCGACAGTGTTTCATGCTATATGTAATCATCAGGCCACATATGCTGTTATTTTTCTCAGCTATTATATATATTATATATATATATATATATATATGGGTTGGTGGTGCATTGTGGGTATTCTATTATGGCAAAAATATGGTTAGTTTTTCTAAATCTTAAATTTAAGGAACACTCAAATATTCATCAGGTCAGTTGAAAAGTCAGGTAAGTTATAGAGGATGTCTAATAAATGGAAGTGCAGAATCCGAGAGCCGAGCTCGAATTCCAGTCAAATCTATTACATCCACTTATGTGCTAATACCCTTTTGAAAGGTATTAATCCTCTTCTCCCCCTCCCAACTATGGGTAAATAGCCGGGCAGACCAGGTTCTATAACCTTGGATGGCAAGTGGTCTACCACAGAACGAAATGGCAACCTAGTGCAAGAAAAAAATCTGCCTCATCAGTCATGTATTGATAGATACATGATCACCTAAGTATGTATCACGTATGGCACATAACTGAGTCAAAGATGTTCTTGAATATTTTTTTAATGTAAATTAACGTTTACACTATTTTAGCTTGGGATTAATTTACGGGTTACATATTTTAAAATAGCAAGTTTATGAATTTAACAGTTTTAATATTTTGACATTTTCATTGTGGTCGAATTTATTTCTATGTATAACCAATACATTTGATAAATTATCGAGTATAAAATCCCTTTTTGTGTTCATAGATGTGTTGTTTTTTTTCTGCAAGTTTCCCCAATGTATTGTGAGGAGCAGTTCTGGCAATTTATTTTATATATTAGATATTAAATTATGTCACTTAGCATCCTCCGCAACTTACCTAGACCCTTCCACTGATGAACATTTATGAGCATTCCTTAAATTGAAGAATTTTGAAAGACTAACATTTTTGCTCTTGTCTATAAATACTTGTTACAAAATAAAATCCTTGCATTTACCTGATAAAGACCTCAGAAGACGAAACGTATCAGCTAAGTTTTCCTTTATTTATATTGTCTTTTTACAGATATATTCTATTTGAAATTTTACACACACAAACATATCTGAACATAAATTTAACAAAAAAAAAAAAAAAAAAAAAAAAAAAAAAAAGAAAGTTGGTTGGAGGTTAAGATTTCTCAAATATTCAGGACAGGAGATGAAATTAAATAAATATACTGTTTAATAAATGAACAGAACATCTACTCAAATACATGTATCCACTAAAAATAAGGTTTAAAGTGATAAAATCTGTCAGATTAATAAATAAAAAAATCCATTACTTCTTTAGAAATTGCTTTGTTGAGAAATTTTGCGTAAAGGCACTATTCAGTTATGACTGATTGGCTAAGTTCTTCATAGCTCAGTCACTCTAGAGCAGGTCATTGTAAATAAAGATTAAAGAGGAGATTCTACACTTATTGCAGGTTCACCAATTCCTAAGCAGCTGTAGGTCTGACAACAAGAGTGAACTCTAGTTTTATCATATCTCTTTTCTGCCATAGTTGTGTGGTTTGCTTTAGCTAGGGAATTGCAAGGAAGACTATATCCCCATGTCTGTTGTCTACATCATCCAATGGCAACAGCCAATTCCACAAGAGCCCAAATCAGTCCCTTTATCTCCTCAGAGTTGCCTTTCTTAACTGTCTAGAAATCGGTTTAAAAAAAAAAAAAAAAAAATGATAGCCTTCCATCTTTGCTACATGACTTGCTCAGTCTAGATGAGCTTTGTTCAGCATAGATTCAATCTCTAGAATGAACTTTGGTGCTAATGCACTTTAAGAATGATACAGAGGCAATGCGGATGGAAGTGCTTGAGGCAGCATAGGTAGCACTGGTATGTGACCTAGAATTCAGTCTCATAAAGAATGGAAAACAACAACAGATTTGTAGACTTTTTTCCAGAGTCTGTTCTTACGTCCAACACTTTTGTATAATCACCAAGGGCTTTTATATGTTTAGCCAGTATGTTTGTCTGTCTAACTTGAAACCAGGAGATGACACAATCAAATAAAGCCAAGTTTTATACTGCTTCCAGATTTGTGAGTTAAATCCAGAATTATTTCTACTCTTGATTCATAACATATATTCTTTGAATACTCTAAGAGGAGTCATCAGTGATGCTTTCCTGATTTCATTAAAAGTTTCAGGTTTTTCAACATCAATCCACTTGATAGCCTTGTTTGTGTTGATTAAGTATAGGTACCTCCAAAAATCCGTATACCTAAGGTTTAAATGTATTTTTCATAAAGGAAAAACCCTTTTTGAAAATTTCCCCTCACCAGCTTCCATTGAAAGCTAAAGGATTAAATTTTCTAATTCAAAAAAAAAAAAAAAAAAAAAATACTGTGGAGTATTTCAAACAGAAATTTGAATTATTTTGAGTAGATTCTTCCGAAAAACCAATCAAAACAGCCATTTTTAGAGAAATATACACAAAACTTATTTTTTCATTCTTGAAAATCCCACCAAGATAAAATATACATTTCTGGAACGTTTCTTTGATAAAATTAGAAAATTTAAAGTTAAATTAATCTGATCTGAAACAAATATCACTTATAGCATAAAATTTTCTAGATAAACATTTCTTGACCTTTCTTGTTATTTTCACATCTCTATCAATAATTTCATGGCTGAATGTGTTTTCAGGTTTAGTATGGTGCACCAAAATTGACATAATTTTATGAATTCTAAGAACATTTTTTTTTTTTGTTTCTTATAATAATTTAAAATACTATAAAAATTTTTTACATTATTGAGTTACCTCTATAATGGTATTTCACTAGTTAATAGCTAAGATAATTTTATTAATTATTAATATTACATTAAGTTATTACATTTTTAATTTAATAAGTGAGATAATTGTTTAAATTGATAAATGAGAATTTTATTATCCCAATTTAATTTTTAATTTAATAACTGAGAGTGAGATAAGCTGAAGACCTTTATAGGTCAAGGGGCTTAAGGGGGAAACAAGCCTCAAAACACATGACCTTCTAACCATAATATCACTTATGAGATACCATACTTAAAAAAAAAAAAAAAAAAAAAAAAAAATCTTTAATTATTGTAAAAAGTTTTGGTAGCATGATTTGTATTAAACTTTTAATTTTCATAGTCTTCACTTAAAAACTTAAACTACTGCGTACTGTTTGGAAGAATTTTAAAACATTTTAAAAAATTAAACAAAAATGAGAAAACAAAAAAAAATGTAAACAATTCTAACAATTCTTTATTCATTGAAAAAAATTTTTTCCTTCAGATAATAATGTCCTTAATGCATATTATTTATAAAAGCAAATAAAAGCCTATCTAATTAGCTGGTTTTTATTGCAGTTTTTATTTTATGATTTGGAGCAGATTTTTAAAAAGGTTAGCAGTAAAAAAAAAAAAAAAAAAAAAATTGATGATTTACTTTTTCCAAGGAGTCCTGCTTATAAGTAATATGTAACAATTTGCAAACTGTTTGAAATTCTAGAAAATTTCATAAAGTTAAGTTGGGTGTATGTAACAGATGTAAAAAAAAAAAAAAAAAAAAAATTTTACCAGGATTTTCTAAAAATAAAAATTTCAAAAATAAATTCATTCATTTTTGAATAAGTCGTGAAAGTTTCATTAAAATCAGACAATTATTTTATTTTTGCAAGAATTTCCAAATTAATGGGTTTCCCCCTTACAAAATGCTACACTAAAATGTCCATTACTTATAAGTAGTACAAAGTTGACAAAAAAAAAAAAAAAAAAAAAAAAAAAAAAAAAAAAAAAAAAAAAAAAAAGATTTTTGACCCAACTTTAGAATGTGTTAGAAAAAAGGGAAAATTTTTAAAAAATAGTTAAAAAATAATAATATGATTTGTTGTTTCCTCTTAATAATAAACATTTTGATGATAAAACTTTGTTTTTATTAAGTTTGGGGCTATTCTGATTTTTAGTGAATTATTGGAGGTACCTAATTAAGTACAAGCTCTCATCTCAGTGATCACATGCTACATATTCTTTGGATATGCTGGCTTTAACCTTTTTCCCCCAGTTTTGGCGCTTTTGTATTACAACTATTCGAGCCATCAGCCAATGAAATTCTTTCCCACAAGTATATTACTCAATGGGTTTTATTTCCTCTGGTTGTTTGAGAGATTTGATTTATTCACCTTATTTAGTCTTCTTTCTCCCCCTACCCACTTTTCTATTCCTAATTTTATACCTCAGTTATTTATATTTGAAGATCATATCCTCCACTTATCTAGTCATTATTTTCAAAGTCCAGGTGAAGAATTAAAAAAAAAAAAAAAAAAAAAAAAAAAAAAAAATCAAAATAAATATTTTGTTAACCTTTGTTTTATCTGGTACACTTCAGATACAAGTTTTGTTTAGAAGTATCTGAAGGAAGAGGGCTTCCTCAAATATTACAAAACAAAAATATGAAGATATGTAAATTTTGTTCATGTCTTATGGCTCTCAAACATCTGAACTTTATATGTGGCTCTTATATTAAGCAAGTTTGGCCACCCCTGCTCTAGCATAATACTGCTAGTAATATGCTTGGCTATTGGAACAATTTTCTTGGAGTTGAAAGCTTTATACATTTTTTGCCAAACAATAACATCTCTAGACTGAAGAAGCTTACTTTTGGGTTCATCTGACCAAAGAATGAATAACTAAAAAGCTTGTTGAATCTGTGCTTAGATGATGCTTAGCAAAAGTTAGACAAGTTTTAAATGGCTGGCTGAGAACATTGGATTGCACATTATTATTATTTTTTTTTCATGACTTATCAAATCTTTGTAGATTTACTTAAAGCCAAAACATATTTTAGATTGTAAAATTTTTTTTTTTTAAGTGAACAGTGCATTACCAATTTTTTGAGAATAACAATGATAACCCATAGCTGAGGGAAGGAGATGGATTCACAGCTTTCCCAAGAATATTTGAACATAATGGAATTCAAACTCTTGGCTCTTCAATTTCTCATTCCAAACCATTATCCATTACACTACTTATACATCCACTGGAGCATTAAAGTATGGTTGTCTTCTGTTTGCACTCAGCCTTATGGAATGTTTGCTGAAGTGTCTGCCAAGATATTTTGATAACAAAATATTACAAAAAACATCCTTGGTGGTGATCCTCAGATTCCAACTCACAGCTGAGGACTTATCTTACCACACAAAGTGATACCTTTGTTTTCCTTCTTCCTTTGATGTTTTCACAGTATGGACATTCTTAAATTTCTTTATAAGACTTTGAACTGTTGGAATTAAAGACTTAAAATAGTTTCAATATGCTTTGTAGCATTTCCTTTCATTGCAATAGCAGGGAGGGGAGTTATAATCTTTAACCTGAGGTCCTCACAAAGTTCTTACCATGGTAATTGGTTTCCTTCTGATAAGAAAGGAACAAAATTGCAAATGCTAAACTATTTAACTCCAGACCCAGAATATACATCACACTTCTGGAATCACCTGGCTTTAATTCATTCTAAAAGAAGAACTCTCTAATCTAAGAGAGAGAGAAATCAAATCCCTTCCTGCATCATTCATTTCCATTCTTCAAGATATGGATATGAATAATTTTGAATAAGCAACAGTGATCTAGTTGTGAAAGATACTTCAATAAAGTCATCTCTCTTCCTTCTTCCTCATGTACTATTTCATTCACTGGTCTTTCTTTACATGTCAAATTGGGTCAGAAAAAAGTGCCATGAATTAAAATATTATGAAATTCATAGTTTTTGCAAGGCTATGAAGTCAGTCTATCAGAAGTATTAGTTGTAAAATAAAATAGGTCACTTATATAAATCTGTGACAAATGTGTATCAGTATAGATGCAGAAGAGGCCCTGAGTCGCATGCAGACATGTCTGTCAAAGAGGTCATATCTGCAACTTGTCCAGATCCAGTCTTTATCAACTGGATTATATCAATAAAAATGACAGGAAAACCAGCAGCGGATCGTCTGCTTTTTGCTATTGTTGGAAATTCAGTATCTTAAGACATTCACTTGGTGCATTTTGTTCTGGGAGATATGTACCACCTGCCATGTTGTGGTTTTTGGCAGCAGCCTCCCTCATTATTATTCAGTTTTTTTATTTTTTATTTTTGTTCCCCCCCCCTCTCACTTCTCTGCCTGTTCTCACTTAATTATTAAGAGAACAATCTGTTACCTGTTAAGTGTTTCCTCCAGCCTCAACACACCTTTGGCTTATTTTTCAATACATCTAACATTTATAAACAGAAGTATGAAAATGAACTATTCTATTATTCAAATTTATTATTGCTCTATCTTTTGATATTGAGCTTTGTATTTCTAAACACTTCTTAAACACTTCTTTTTACAAGTTGTCCTAGCTGATCGAATTTTTTAGCAAAATAAAGTTTTTATTTTTGCCATTGCTAAATGGAAACAAATAAGATACTTATATGTAGCATCTGAAAGAAGCAGTTGAAAATTCTAGAGTACATAATGAGAAAAGAGGGCTTGAAAAATTTAACACTCTTAAGACATATTGAAGACAAGAAGAACTGAGGAAAGCAGTACATAACCTAACAAACTTGTGTAAATGGTTGGCAGAACAGGGATTAAGAGAGATAGCAAAAAGACAAACTTTACTAAGGGCTACAAAGGATAAGAAATTGTGGAGAGCCATGATCACTCACGCCTTGAAGGCATATGGCAAATCGAAGAAAAATTTTATAAAAATATAATTGATTTAAAATATAAACATTAAAAACTTGCAGGCAGCTTAAGCTTCAAGCACTGTAAGTTAGATTGTTTATTTTTCCCAAGTCCCACACATTAAACCAATTAT
Source organism: Acanthosepion pharaonis (assembly GCA_903632075.3). Lineage (NCBI taxonomy): Eukaryota > Metazoa > Mollusca > Cephalopoda > Sepiida > Sepiidae > Acanthosepion > Acanthosepion pharaonis. The sequence goes on from CAHIKZ030001191.1 coordinate 1,599,315, forward strand.
TTGAACGATTTGGAATTTACAGAACAGTTTCAGCCTTTTCCACACACACTACCACAAAGACAAACTACTAGAATACATACACCATATGGCTGTGTAGAGGATACTCATACTCAGGGTTATAACAGATAAAGATGATCTAAGAAAAGGACAAAAGTAGTTGGGTTAAAAAGAACTATATCACCTTCCTTGCTGAATTTCATCTTAACATCAAAAAACTGATTAGAGAACTGGAAAGAGTATAAAAATATATAGACACAATATGTCTATATTATTCAATGAAACATGTTTCAATGAAGATATGCTGTCTAAATAAATATGTATACACGCACACACATTTTAGACATAACAATTATAAATCAGTCGGCCAAATATTACATTCCAATTTTCACAAAAGTTCTGTTTTAGCTTCACTGAAACAAATCAATTATTTTAAAAGAAAAACACTTGCTTTAATGTTTTCTTAATTTAATTTTGTTACTATTTACCTTAGTCCTCATTCTATTGTTTCTTTTTTGTGTTTTTTCTATAAACTAATTCTGGTTCAGTTTTATTGTGAAAAAAAATAAATAAATAAATAAATATTCAGACAAATTATATTTTATAAAAAGATAAATGAATTACTAAAGGCATCTATTACATCGGCATATAATATACATAATTCTCTCTGCATCTAATCTCACACACAAGTTCTCAGTCCAACCAAAAAGGGGTACCTAAGAATTCTGATGTTTAGCCATTTTGTCAGATTTTAGAAAGTGGGTTCAGTCAGGAACTTTTCAGCACCACTGTGTGTGTGTGTGTGTGTGTGTGTGTGTGTATAAAGTATTATATTGGGAAGCATATATTTTATATTATAAAGAGGTAATCATACAATGAATCATTAGTAATATTAATGTAATTAATGGCAGATTCTCTTCACTAACAGAATTAATATAAGCATTAATGTCATAACAATCTACTGAATGACATGATCATTATGTATAAAATTGTTGTCAGATGGATCTGGTATATTTTTAGAGCAGCAAGTACTTTCAAAAAGTTCATGTTCTCATCTTCAGGCTGTAATTTTTTCATTAGAAATAAATCTCCAAGACAACATAAATGTATAGTAGATAGCGTTTTCCAGTTAACGTAACATGAACTAAGTATACTGTTCGATTAATAGAGTGATATGTCTTTGTAGTTTTTTTTCCAGAATTTTGTACTGCAGATCAATTGTTTTTCATAAACATATTATATTGGGCAGCATATATAAGTGGAAAACATGCTAGAACATGTGAACAACAAAATTTTAGAGAAAATAAAAACAAAGAGCACACTTCTACTTAACATCAGGAAGAGAAAGTTCAAATTTCTAGTGCATATAATGACTTGAAAAATTTGGTACTCATGAGGCAAGAGGGATAGAGGAAAACAATACATAATCTACCTAGTGAGCTTGAGTAAATGGATGGAAGAATAAGGTTTAAAAGAGATAACAAAATAAAATAAAAATCAAGAGCTACAAAGTATAGGAAGTTGTAGAGAGCCATGATTTCCTACATCTTGAAGGTATACAGCATATAGAAGAAAAAGAAAATCCCATTCTTAGGTTTCATCAGAGACTTGGTCACAGTTCATATCTCTGCTCCATAACACTCAGTAACCCTTTGCATCTTAGAGTCTTTATTGCCTTCTTCCTCTTCTTGCCTCACTTGGCTGTCAGAGTACTAATTTGCTGGCAACTTTGTCATCATACCTGATACAATGTTCTGCTCGATGCATCCTTCTTTGCTGCGCCAGTGAGGCTTTCTTTAGAAGCTTTCCATATATACCAGCATTTGGTGTGACTTCACCAAGAAGTTAAGTGTCATCTGAAGTATATTTGTGTAACATACAGTAATACACTAAAAAGGACATATATCACTTACAGATTCTATTACTGAAAATCAAAGATGAATGGTAATATTGATGGTTTCCTTATAATGAAACATTTGGCATTCATTGACTGAGCAGCCAGTACTATTTTCAGTTGAAATTTATTAAATCTTTCCCTTAAAAGGAAAATAGGTTTTTCAAGTCTAGTAGCTTTCATCATTCTTTCACGTATTGATAGCAGTTTTCTTCCTAACCTTTTATTTGAAGTAGTGTGAAATGCTAACATCTTAACATTATTTTCTCTTCAAGTTACATGTGCTATCCATTTTACTTGTTGCTCCTGTTGAAAGTCTTCAAGTGATGTGATTTCTGCTATTTGGTACAGTTTTTGGTTTATTATTCTGTAGCATCAGTTCACAAGGATGGTCTTCACCAAGACCTACAGGTGTCATTCACTCAAAGCCATTTTTAACCATTAATCTAGGAAAGTGGTTGAATTGTAAGTAGGTTTGACACCATGCATGACATGCATATGACAATCTCAATCTGATAAGACTACTTCAGAACAGGACTTTAGTTTTCAGATTAATGTTTTAGTTTTGTAGCAATCTTCAGTGCTGGATGAAACTACCTATAGTGCAGCTAGATCCATGTTCAATTTCCTTATATCCTATATTAAATTTGTTATAACTCATACATATACCAAGGTATTTGAAGTTTTTGGTATTTACTCATTCCACATACTAAATTTGTGATATATTCAGGATATTTCACTGCTTTCATTCCAATTACAGATCATTGGTTCTTTTTTGGAAAGATTTATCTTGAGTCCTATTTCTTGGAACACTTGGTAAAGGATATTGATTTTCTGTTCAAGATCATTTTTACCCCAACTATGAATACCTATGTTGCCAGCATAGTCCCCTCACCTCATCATCAGTGCCTTGGAAGGGAAAGCAGGGTGGCTGCCTATTAGTAGATTTGTTTGGAATGTGGTATGAAATGCTTAAAGGCTGCCGATAAGGCATCAAAAGATCTTCCAAACAAACTCTTATTGAATCCATTTGCAGGCCTAGGGCAGGGGGTGAAGGTAGTGCTATAAACTCAGTCTTACCTATCATCCCAAATCCTACCACTTACTGGTGATCCAGCAGCAGTTATGGTATGGGCTTCCAAACCCTCATTCACTAAGTTATTGTGGGGTGGGGGGGGGATATGAGAGAGAGAGAGAGAGTTTGTAAAAGAAGCCTGTCTGAATATGATCCAATCATTTAATAAAAACTTCCATTTTTCAAAAATATTTGCAGATTCCTCTTTTAGACTCACAATCAGCAACTTTTCCTTCATCACATCCATGGCATTTCAACATTATGAGTGGACACACTTAGCCTATCATTCGTTGCACTTTTGAAAACAGTTTGCAAAATGCTTTTTTGAGGATTGCCTTCAACCACCTCATTGCATTCTCTTTAATTTCATCCAAGATCTCAAATCTTCAATAACAATTTTAACTTTGGGAAAAAGATTTTATAGAGAGCCAATTTGCATTGTAGCATGGCTGGTAAACCCAGATAAAGTGATGTGCTGTTAAAAACTAATGCACAGATCAAGGAGAGGGATTTTTGGTATACTATTATAATATGTAATATTCTAAGTACTATTATAGACATTCTAAAAGTTGATGAAAAGTTGTTTGTGTCTCCCATAACCCATAAGGCTTGGTTTTAAAAGTACCACATTTATTGTAGCGAGAGCAGCAGTGATGTGTCTAGGATAAGATAGCCTGACAGAACCCAACCCTCTTCAGATTGTTTTTGAATGCAGAGTTTTCCTTCTCATAGACAGGTTGCAGACTCAGGCAAGAGATCCCAGTCTGTTCTGCGATTTAACCCATAGCGTCATGAAGATGAATTCATGCCTTTTCAACGAGCATTAGTGCAAAGTGAGCACAACAGAATCAAGTGAGATATGAACTCAGCATGCCTAATTGACTTTCCATGTCAATATCAATTAAACCATTCATGCTGCCACTGAAAAGTAGGCAAATTCTTATTTCCTGAATATGGTCAGTACACTGTTGCTATGTTATGATTATTCAATGCTGAATGCTAGCAGTATTCAGGAATTAAAAATATATTTACTTTTCAGTAATTTTTAGACTGTCTACAATAGCATTTATACTGCTATAATTAATAGTGTGTAACAAAAATCCTTGAAAATGGATAATAAATTGGGCAAAAGTCCTTTGAATAAACAAAGATTTGTACAATTTCTACACTCATTAAGTTCAGAAAAGAAAACATAGTTTTGCATACAAGACAAAATAAAAAATACTTTACAAAAGTACCTTGTCAGTTTTGATAGATTGATAGTGTGTGGTTTGATAAAAAAAAAGTACTGGGACTGTTGCTATGGTAACAGAGCTAAAGTACACAGTAAAGCCGCTTGGCAGGAAAGTGGGTAGAGTGTGGTCGTCTCACTAAACCAGAAGTTTCATCAGTGAAAAATCAAGCAGAGAATCTGCTCAAAATTTTGCCAAAAGCTCAGTAATTCCTGCACAGAGGAAGACCCCAATCTCTGAGATTGAAGAAACCACGAATGAATCAAAGACACTGTTGACAGTTTTTTTCAACTACAAGTTGACTGCTCATCATGAGTAGGCTCCACCTGGTCAGACAGTAAATAAGGAGTATTACCAAGATATGTTGTGCTGTTTTCAGGATATTTCTCATCAGAAAATAACAGAATTGAATGAGTTTAGTGAGTGGCAATTCCACCATGACAACACACCTGCTCATTGAGTGCAGGTTTTGCAGACCATATAAGTGGACATTCAATTGTTTTGGATGACTAGGTTGGTTGTATTAAATTTAGTATAGTATATAATTTTTTTTTTTTTACTTGGATATATTGAAGTTTGAGTCTTTTTAGAATTTTCCTCCTGCTTATAGTTATGATGCATTTGAATTATTTGATGATGCATGTTTATATTCACAATAGCTCATCTAATTTGTTCATCAACAATGTAATCAGGAAAGTCATTATTAAAGAGGGTTTGTTTAATATTGTTTAATTCAGTATAGAAAATCTTCCTTGTTGAAGAGTTTGCTTTTGCACAGTTTATTAGGTTTCGTATAATATCTACTTTGTAATAGTTAGGACATTCATGTTTGTACTTTAGAGTGCACAGGTTTATGCTAGTTGTTTTTTTATTCTAAAAAGACTCATAAACACTAATATATCCTCCACTGCTCCAAGCAAAAAAAATAAAATTATTTATATACTATACTAAATTTAATACAACCAACCTAGTCATCCAAAACAATTCTTCTCCAACTTGAATCTTACAAAAGACCAACATTGTATATCAATTTAAATGTCCTTTGGGAGTTTGCATCTCTGATAAAAATATTAATACATATGTTGGTTCTACAATGATAACATTGATGAGACAGCTTATGTTTCACTTGAATGAGTATAATTCAACTGCAGAACATTTAAAGTAGGTACCTCCACGAGATCGCTAAAAAAGAGCATAGCATGGTGAAAAAGACACCAAACTTGACAAAAACAAAATTTTATTGTCTAAATGTTTATGTTATTATTAAGAGGAAATATCAAAGTATTTTGGGGGTATTTTTTTACATTTTTTAATCATTCCTAGCACATCAGAAATTTTCGTTAAAAATCTTGTTTTTTTGGGGGGGGGGTTTTAAGTCAGCAAAATTGACAGATTTCAACCATTTTTTCCATTTTATAAAAATGAAAATCTCACTTTGAAATTCTTTTAAATATCAATTATCATTTTTTCAAAACTTGTTTTAAGAAAATCAGAAATTATGTTTATTTAAAATATTTTGAACCAAGCTTAACTAAGCTTAGCTTCTGTGCCGAAAAGATGTAATTTGAAAATAAAACACAGCAGGTCATAAACTTTCGTGTCACTTGACATATTGATGGATTCCATGAGGATAATTTGTTCTACAGAAGGAGAAGAGTGAAATTATTTACATTTAAGTGAACAAATTATTTACCTCATTATTTTTAAGGAAAACTTTCAGCGGTCTAATTTTTTTTTTTTTGTACTTAGCTTTCACCTTTACGTTTATGGAAAATATATTATAAAGAAAGTAAAATAAGACTGTTAAGAGTGAAATTAAATTCCATAAGAAAGGTATCTAATTAATTCATAGGTACCTTTCTTATGAAATTTTATCAGAAATGTACATAAAATACTATAATTTTATGTACATTTATTACATTTTACTGTGTTATTTGTATTTCCATTCATTTTATTATTAATTTTGATATTTCATTTATGGAAAAAATGATACAATTTACAACGCGTTAAAAGAAAAAAAAAAAAAAAAAAGATCTATCTCATAAGGAGACTTAGGCAACCCGATGTGGCTTTTAACTAATTTTATAATATTTTAACAACTTAAATGTAAAAATCTATTATAATTAAAAAATAACAAATAATTGTATTAAAAATTCATTTTTCATCGAAAATGTTTTTGCTTTCAGAAAATTTTGTCCATACTCATAAAAATGACTAAAAGCAAATAAAAGCATTTGAAAATAAATAATGTATTTATTTTATTGAGTTTTGTATTCAGAGCTGATTTTCAGGTAGAGTGGGGAGGGGGGGAATTAAAAACAAAAAACAAAAAAAAAATGATTTGCATTCCTCAAAGCCTTGTGCTTTTAACTATTGTAATCTCTAAACCCAATGCGATCGAATTTCTAGCATTTTCGTAAAATTACTTATGGGGGGTGTAATAAATTAAAAAGACAAAAAAACAACATATTTATAAAAATTTCGATCATCTGTGAATAGTTCCCGAAAGTTTCATTAATATCCAACAATTATTTTTATTTTTGCAAGATTTTCCAAATTAATGTGTGTGATACAAAAAAAAAAAAAAAAAAAACGTGCTAAAAATTGCATATGGTATTTTACTAGTTCCGGTGATACAAAGAGAAACAAGGTTTTTTTTAATCAAAATTTAGATTGTTCTAAAAAGGAAAATTTTTTAAAAAATAATTAAAATAAACTTTGATCTTTTCTTTTAATAATAAACATTTAGATGATAAAATTTTGTTTTCATCAAGTTTGGTGTCTTTTTCATCATGCTATGCTCTTTTTTTTAGCGATCTAATGGAGGTACCTAATTTAAAGGAAAACATGTCCACATTCACAGTTTAGACAGATATTAGTCGAAAATACATTAGTACTTCATCAAAATAAGCAAAAACTTAAAATTCTGGAAGAATTGCGACCAAAAAATAAGTCAAGTATGAGTATAGCAACAAAGTTCTTAAATGTTTGTAGCAGCAAAGTTTTATATAAAATACTAAATTAAAATATTATAACTAAAAAACTAAAAGATCTTTTTTCATTTTTAAATATTAAAATAAAAACTACAAAAGATACCCCTCGTTGCATATTTGAATTTGTAACATTGTAGTGGAAATGAACAGCGAAAATATTTTGAATTTACAAAACTACTGTATACACATCCATAGATATTTTAACCCACTGAAGATGGTCTCAGATGAGATTGAAAACACATGGGAAAATAAAAATTATTTTAAAGAAAATTTTTGGAATTTTTATTAATCAATTTTCTACAGACACAAAGAAATCAATCTGTATACTTGAAATGACTAATATGTCTAAATTATTTAACCAAGTATGCTATATATATATATATATATATATATATATATATATATATATATATATATATATAATAGCCGAATTACCTGTGAAGATATGGATTAATGCCTACCAATTAAATAGGCAAGGTAGAGTGGGTTCACACCTTGGCTTGTAGAAAGTCCAGAGAGAAAGGTAACGGAATTAAAAACTAGATGTTTGAGTGTGGCACCCCATAAATCCCTATATCAGTATTGTTGCAGACTCCCCAAAAGGTCATTAGGAAGAAAAAAAGAATCCTATAATTCCTGTGATCAATCTCATAATTATGCCTTGTAGAAACCACATCACTTGAGGACTTTCAACAATGATATCAACTAAAATGGATATCATAACTTGAAAAACAAATGATATAATCAAGATAACATTCCACACTACTTCAAACAAAAGATTAGTAAAGAATCCTATCTCTAACAGTAAATTTGGGAAAGCTACTTTCTTGAAAAATTGTTTTAATTAGGTATAATTTATAAATTCAAACAACAATTGAATTAGCTGCTTTGGTCAATGAATGGCAAAGCTTTCATTAATATAAATAAACAGTTTATATTACCATTATTAACAAAATTTTTATTTAATTCCATTTAATATGAAAAACTTTAACATACCCTAATGATGAAAACAGTCAAAATATCCACAACTTTGGACATCACAGGTAGAGATTTTTGTTTTGATAGATTTTTTTTTTAAGTACACAAACAAGCTGATTACAAAACAAAAACTATAATAACTGCATATAAATTCAAACCTCAATCAGCAACATTTACAGAGACATGATAATTACACACACACACACACACAAAGAGATAGTGATACAAAAAGCAGTTGCAAGATAATTCTTTGTGATAAAAATGGTCTTAACAGAGCAAAGAATGCAAGGTTTCATGTTTATTCTTGACACAAGAGAAGGAGGTCACAATGTCAGCTGTCAATGACAAACTTTCTCAAAATTCAACTTATGTGTATATGTGCGTCACATCACAAAAACAGCAGCAGCAGCAGAATTCTACTCAATTCATGTCACTAATACTTCCATACCCAGCTTAGATAAAATATTTGGAGAAAAATATCTATCAAACTAGAGAGAGTAACAACAGTAGCCATGAGTGAATTAACAGGAGTAATTCCATTCCAGTTGAAAGAGAGAAAAAGTGAAAGCAAATGCAACAGAAATAGAGAGACAAAAAACAAAGTCAGTTTTAAAAGTGTGCAAGCATCCCCCTTTTTTCCTTTTTTTTGGTAATCATTTCACCCCAAGCAAAACAATAACACCATTGAAATGCAGGGGTTACTGAGTGTGAAAGAATGAGAAAAAGAAAACATCAAGAAGAGAGAACAATAAAAGAACAGTAATTAAGATAGAAGATGACAACTGACATTGCATTTAAGTTTATAAAAATCAAAGTTAACTGGAAAGCAAGAAGTCAAAACAGAGTTTCACAAATGAAGTGTGAGAGAAGAAACTTAGCATAGAATTTATGGTAACATCCAGCCATTTGAATTGTAAAATGATTAGATATTGCTGCCAATCTAGTAATGTGCTTAAATTCATAAAGTTGAGATATCACAGAGAAAAGCTCATCAGAACAAGTACCATGAAAATATTTATAAAAAAGGCACAAGGAAGTTATGTTATGGCAGTGGGAAAATTACTTAAACTGTGATGCCAGGTCAAGAATAATATCGCAGATTTTTCTTTTATCAAGAATCTGTAAATATATAGCAGAAATGCCAGACCAGATGTGGCAGCAATATTCAATTCATAGTAAACTTCTAAATGTGCAAGATACATTCTGGTGAGAAAAATTATCGAGCACAACATAGTGAAGCATGCAAGTAGTGCCAGAAAGTGTTCAGTACTTTTTGAGACACGTCAAAATCTAGGATTAACCCAGACTGCTCACTTTTGAGTAAAATAAAGGTAAGGTGTATTCTGGGTATATGGTCCTCTGAAACTGGACTTTGTTAATTTCTGTCTCAGGGCCAAAAAAAGCAAATAAAGTTATTTCCTCTGCTTAGCTTATCACAAAGCTATGGGGCAGTCAGTAAGGAATGAACTCACTACCAAACAAGCTCACTAACTATTAACCCACATTGAAATGACCAAGAATCAATGGAAATAATAAATTTATTTTTTTTTAAGATAATAGTAAATCAAATTGTGATTAAAAAATTTTAGAGTTATACAATAGGCACTGCACCAGAAATAATGATTTTTTTTTTTTTTCAAAATACTAGACTGTTATGCAATATTAGCCCTCCTCTGTGGAAGTGGAAATTTCCTCACAGATAAAGAGGAGACTTGAGGCAACAGAAATGTGTTTCTAAATTTGAAATTTCTAAAACACATAATGAAGAAAGAAGGCCTGGAGAATCTGATACTCATAGGACATACTGAGAAAAGCAGCGAGTAACCTACCTAAAGAACTTGTGGCAAGGATTGGGAGAGGTAATGAAAAGACAACCCTAAGAGCTACAAAGGATAGGAAGTTGTGGTGAGCCACGTTTGCTCATGTCCTGAAGGAATATGGTACATAGAGGAAGAATGTTTTATGCTATAGCTGAAGTGCTTTTGCATTTTTTGAAATGTACTTGAATGTGAGTGCATATAACATGCCTGTGCATCTTTTATGCCATCTCATATGGGTAACATCCAGAGATTAGAGTTACTTTATTAACATTTGATTAATGTAGGATAATATTTTCTTTAATCTGCAATCTGAATAGAATGTTTACTTATGAAGAGTGGCATACACTAAAATCTGACTAAATAATTTTTTTTTCAGTTCCTTCTTGGTTGAATAGATGACTTTTCAGCACCCCCTTGTAATTACTTGGATGTGTGGGTGGTGTAGATAGAAGCTCAGAATGAGAAATCAGAGAGCAGATTTCAAATTCCAGTCGAGTTCATTGCATTCATTTAAGTGCAAATACCCTTGGCAAAGGTATGGATCCATCTCCTCACTTCTAGATATGGGTTAAAAAATAGCAGAGCTAACCAAGCTCTTCAGCTGCAGTTTGTAACCAGTCTAAGACAACTATGAATTCCAAACCAGTTGGACATGGGGATAGCAACTCCATCCCATAAAAACCTACAAGTTGCTATGGAAACCACAGCAGCAATGGCTAGTTTATATAGAGCTGTGGCCCTATACTGCTCACAGAGTTTAGGCGACTTGAGTTGTAATTACTTAAAGATTATCTGAGCCTTTGTGAAGCCCAAAATAAACAGTAAGAAATATATATGTGCTTATTAAAATCTATTCTATATGTTGGCATATCTCAGAATTGGAAAGCAACCAGATGTTTAGTTCGAATTTCACTGAAAATTTGTTTGCTTGTGAGTCATTTTATACAGTAGAATATTTTTTTGCAACATGCTGACACATGTTGAAACCCTCACAGTTTTTAGTATTATTGAAGTTATCAGTAGCATTTTTTGTTGAGATTTACTAACTACATTTCATTCAATAAAACTTCATGATAAACAATATCTTTTAAGAAAATCTTTTTTCCTTTTTAACAGTGAAGAATAAATTCTTAGTTTTTCTTACACTTGAACATTCAACTGGCCATGTGTAGATATTTCTTTCTGAAGCCAAATTCCAACCTTTTGAAGCATTTGGCCTTGTGCTATGTTCATAGTTCTTGCAAATGCAGGATGAACTGGAAACTTGATTCTTATGTGTGTATATATATATATATATATATATATATATATATATATATATATATACGATTATTAATATCTAGTTATTTGATTTACCCATGTCAATAGATTATATATATATAAAGATATTTTTGTAGGTACAAAATTTAATGACAGAAATAAAAGTGTGAAGCTTAATATTACTAGACATTAAAAACAGACAAAGCAACCAGTTTCGTTTCCGCTCTTCAGGCTTCCACGGGAGATTTAATTTAAATTAAAAACACAGAAAATGTACAATAAAAAGGAAGTTGTGGAGGTGAGGAAAAAAAAACAAAAAAACAAAACAATGAGCACAAGGAGCTAGAGACAAATGACAGTGAGCCCCAACAAATACTCACGTTGTTTACACAGGGAAGGCTTGCGGAACCCAATGTAAAGTGCCTCCAGAACCTTGAGGTGAAATAATGAGTGTGACCAGGACAACACGGTGAACCAATCAACACTAAATTTGGCTACACACTCTCTGCTAGGTGTTCGCATATAGCGGAACCATAGGTGTTCGGGACAAGTCCATTCAACGGCAAGGTATGATTTCTGATTTTTGTAGGAACGTGTTGTTTTATTCTCATGTCTAAGTATTGAGTCATTCTTCCTATGTAGTCAGCGCTGCAACTACAAACGTATTTATAAATAATTGAATTAATTTGATGGGGAAGGAGAATGTCTTTACACACACAACAAAGCATAGGCAGAGTTTGAAAAATTATACGAACCTCAGTAGAGAAAAAACAACGATGAACATTAGATGAAATTTGTTTAACTATACTTTCACATTTGGTACCAATCCAGGGCAATCTAAGATAAACTGGGCACTTTTTGACAGTAGAGAGCTTGACACTTCTGAACTCAATTTTGTTACAGGTAACTGAATTAACAGTATCCAGAGGATAATCTAAACTACATAGGGTTTCCCTAACAAAATCGATTTCATCATTTAAGAAGGGCTCTGAACAGATCTTTAATGTCCTATGTAGGAGGGTTTTAATAATGTTAATCTTACGTTTTTGTGGGGCAAAAGGAATCCCAACGCGTATACAACCCCGCAAAAGTTGGTTTCCTATAAACCGAGGTAAGAAAACTTGTTTGATGTACTAATACATCCAAGAAGGCCAATTGAAAATTGGATTCCTTAACAGTGAACCTCAGTGCTGGATGGACACCATTTAGAAAAGAAAGAAACTGATCAGCCTCAACTTCGCTGTTGAATAAACAAAAGGTATCATCGACATATTGACAATACAGTTGAGGACACAGTGCATTCTTCCATATTCTTTCTTTGTGAAAGCCAACAAATATATTGGCAAGTGGCGGACCCAAAGGGGAACCCATAGCAACCTCGTCAATCTGTCAAATATATATATATATTAGTGGCAATAAGATCAATATGCAGTTACTTACAATAATAATTAAGACAAAGCAATTAATCAGCAGTCCAGAGAAATTTATTAAAATGGTTCTGGTAAATCAAATAACTAGATATTAGTAATCGTATATACATGCATTAGCATGGATACACAGGTAAGCAAATAAATATTTACTCAATTTTTATATATATATCTCACACACGCACAATAAAATGCTATGGTAAACAATAATAAGTCAATTACTGATACTGTTCAAACTACAAGCCACCTGCTTCAATGCTTCGTTTTTTTTATTATAAATAACCGTATGGTGACTTTATTACCACTGTATGATAGAGAGAGAGATATCACATAGATATATGTATTATATAGATAAAATTTTCATTGCAATGAGCATAAAGACATTATTAGAAGAAGAAGTATATAGCTTAATGGCAGAAAAAGCATTTATTTTAAATAAATATTTCTAACATCTCTTTCCTGGTCAATGTACTTAACCTGACACTTCTTAATTAATCACATTGATCAAATATTAGTGAAAATTTCAGACTGAATCTCAGCTAATATCTGTCTGAGGCAACAGACTTAATGAGTCACACTCATGAGTGTTTGTGTGTGGGTGTACACAAAATAGTATATATATATTACTGTCAAGACTACCTAAATATTTAACTTCAATTTTTGTCTGAATTTCTGGGATGAGGAGTTATTTACATTCAAACTAACATCCTCATCTTTGTTGTTGTGCCATTGTGCTCTCCAGACTTCAGGTGTCTGTCGATCCCGGTAACCTACAGGGAATTTCAAACTGAACCCTTTATCTAATTGATATATCTTTAATAAGATCTGGAGCATGTATGTTTTGCCATTGGGGCTGAGGGAATATTCAAGAATTTAATTTCTTCTTTGATGATCACTTCCTTTATGATGATGATGGTAATGATGAAATTTGCTGCCAATGTACAAGTACTAGAAGCCTCCAGTTTCACCAAAATCTGCTCCCACCATCCATTCCATATCACCATTTGGCTTTGCAAGAATTGGTTGGTTGTTAAGATCTATTGTAATCATCATCTGCCTGGGGTCTTTGGGGTTGGTTTTGCTTAGTCTGGTTTCTCAACCTTGCTGCCAAGAGTGACTCTACCAGGAGTTTATAACTCCTAATGGAATTGCTCTCAGAGTCATTGGCCCACACAAGCTCTTCCACCATGACAAGGAGCAACCATCAGAGGTATGCACATAGAAACATACACATATATATTTTACACTGTTGGAATAAATAGTTCATCAAATGTACCACATTATTATTATTATTATTATTATTATTATTATTACTACTACTTTAGAAACCAAACAATAAATAAGAAAAGAATAAAAGTATAAATTATTATTAAATATATGAGAAGATTCTCATCAGTTGTAGTAATATATTTCTGCCAACATTATTTTTAATATTGGTTTTATTAATTTATTAACTGCTTCACTCATCCCGGAGGCGGGGGGGTATCTGAGGGAAGAATAAACACATTGATTCTTCTTCCTCATGAACCTTTCAGTGGGCATTCAGATAGTTTGGTGGCACCAATCTTCTGTTCAAGCTCTTAACCAACAGCTGTAGACCACGGAATATGGCGTGGGTTGCTCTCAGATCTTGAAATCAGAGTTGTCCTTCTCCTAGACCAGTTAGCTATAGGACTCAGTCTGTCCTGCTATTTACCCATAGTTAGGGGGGGAGAAAGAAGAGATAGATTCATACTTTTCTTAAGAGTATTAGCATGTAAGTGAATATAAATCCCCAATTCATCAATCCAAGCTGCTATCATGCCTCTTGATCTTGATAATATAACTATAGATGTTTTTTCCTATTTCTATCAAGATATCAGCATATACAAGGATTTCATTAAAAGTTATTAAAGAAACTAAGATTACAACTGAAAACAAAATTATTTATTAATAACTGTGTATTAATAATAAGCTTGCACAGACTACAATGCAGCACTAACTAAATTCGACACCATTTTTATTAAAACCCCAAATGAGATTTTGCAAGACATTTACTTGCTACAAGAAAGCAGGAACCAAGCAAAACTCTGGAGGATTTCTTCAGAAGACTCAAAAAATTAAGACAAGATTACAATTTCAAAAACCACACAGCTAAAGAACGTGGTAATGAAGCTATGCAAGAAGCTTTCATTTGTGGAATTTGTTTCTCCAACAATACACCAAAGACTACTAGAGAATAAAACATTGGATTTGCAATCAACTTACAATCAAGCTTCAGCCTTGGATTAGACACAGAAGGACAACAAAGCTTATGTCACCTCTGTCTCTTCTCCAGCAGTTGCAGTCTGTGAAAGTAACCTTTCTGACAAAGACAATAAAAGTAATACCTTAAACATCAATGGTAGCTGTGAATTCCAGCTGTGGAAGCGCCAACAATAATCACACTAATAGGAAAGACTGCTTCTTTTGTGTTGGTATGCCATACTGTAGGAGAAAAAAATTGTACAGCTTGAGAAGCCATATGTCAGTCAAGTGCCATATTGGGCAATCACATCTCTTTCAATTCATGACTAACTAGGCAGAGATTTTCCTGCAGTAGGTTGCTGTTTCTTTCCATGGTAGACTGGTTGCTAACTGATGCTATAGGACCCAGTTTGTCTCATAGCTAGGGGGAGAAGAGATGGATTAATACCTTTCCAAAAGGTATTTGCACATAGGTGAATGTAACAAACCTAACTAGAATTTGAACTCTGATCTCCGATTTCTCATTCAAAGTCACTATTCCATTACACCAACAATGGTTCTAAAAAGGGACACTTTACTAGAGTATGTCAGTCTCAAGCAACAAATGCTGCAGTGTTTTCTATCCACATTTCAGTTAAGCAGAAATGCCAGGAAGACTCTCATATGCTGCAACAATTATAACTATTAAAAGAAAAATGTTTCATACCTTACTTGATTCTTGTACTTCTGAAAGCTTTATTAGCAAAAATACAATTCATTCTTTAAAACTAAAAATTATTTCTTTGTCAAAGCAGGTAACTACGGCACAAAAATGTCTAAGGAGTCTATGTAGTGGATTTGTTGTTGTTAGTCTCAAACTTAACGATAGACTATATCCAGTAATTTACCTGAATGCCATGAAAGACTTTTGTTGTGACGTGGCACCAAGAAGGAATTTTCAGTGTCAGCACCTGAAAATTATCTTGAATATGGTAACCATCTCCCTGGTTATAAGAAATATGAAAACTTATGCTTTAAAGGCTGCAAATATAGAGGAACTGATGTTGTTTCCAAATATTACATCCAACTTCGAGCCAATTGCTACCAAATCTAAACACTTTAGTTAAGATGACTGGACTTTCATTGACATGGAGATAAATAAACATTTGGCTAATTAAATTACCCTAGTATTTCAGCATGGATTGCCCAAGTCATCATTGTTAAAGATGGATTTAAAAGACAGATTATGAAGTGGATTACTTATAAATGATAACTCTGAACCTGAAGCCTACCTGTTGCCAAGGATTGATGATTCTAGTTACAAAGTTTGCCAAGGATTTCTCAACATTTGACTTAAAAAATTGCCTATTACTAAGTTAAACTGAAACAATCTGACAAAAAGTACATGGCTTTTGAAGCCAATGGTCGACTTTATCAGTTTAGTCGTCATCCAATCAGGCTAACCAATGGTATTCTCACTTTCCAAAGATCAATAGGCAAGAGAGTAAAGGAAGAAAAATATTTCCTTATCTTGATAACATCATTGAAAGGGAGACAAAAAGGAAGCATGATAAAAATGTCAAAGAATTTCTGAAAGTCATAAAGAAAAGAAATTTAACCATAAATGATTCTAAACCTATTATTGAAAGGCAACAACAGTAAATAGTTTAGGATATTATGTGGGGAAATGGCATCATTAAACCCATCCCAGAACGGGTGAATCCATTACAAGAAATGTAACTCCCTAAAGATATAGGAACACTTAACAGGGCCAGTGAAATGTTTGCATACTACACAAAACAGATTCCTACATTTTCAGAAAAAATACATCCCCGAGTTAAAGTTAATCATTTCCCACAGAATAAAGAAGCTCTTCATATGTTTGAGTTGCTAAAATATGAGTTATGTAGAACAACTTTATGGGCTATTGAGGAAAACTCGCCTTTTAAGGTGGATTGTGATGCTTTAAATAATGCTATATCTGTAGTACTAAGACAAAATGAAAGGCCTGTGGTGTTTATGTCAAAACTACTACAAGTATGTGAAAAGTGATATATTGTCAAGAAAGAAGCCTTGGCAATAATCATTGCAATATGCAAACAGAGGTATCTTTTGCCATGATGCCATTTCAAATTATATACTGATGCCAGATCAGTGTCTTATGCATGATAACTGAAAGTGTACAAAAGAAAAAAAAAAAAACCCACTAAAGTGGAGAATGGAGCGTGGTGAACTACGTTTTGACATCAAATATCAATCTGGGAGGAGTAACGTAGCTGCAGATACTTTTAGTTGTGTTTATTTAGCATCTGTATTCTCTTATGGTTCGACTCTTGTGAATTTACACAAGAAATTATGCCATCCAGGTGTATAAAGACTTATGTATTTTATAAGAGCAAGAAATTTCCCATTTCAACTGAAGACGTTAAAAAGATATGCACATTCTGCAGAGTTTATGCTGAAATAAAATCCCAGTTTTATCGATCTTCGAAAGGTACACTGAAGTTACTGAACCAATGGAATACATCAGGAGACTTTAAGGGATCTCTCCCAATGGCTACTCATAATCCATACTTGTTCTTAGTTGTTGATGAATATTCTCGTTACCAATTTGCATACTCATGTCCGAATACTCAAACTTCAGCTGTTATTAACTACCTAGAAACCTTGTTTAATATGTGTGGAATGCCAGGTTATATTCACTCAGATAAAGATCGTTCTCTTATATATCAAGAATTGAAGGAATATTTACAGGATAAAAGGTGTTGCTACCAATAATTTGATGTCATATCACCCCCAAGGTAATGGATAGGCAGAGTGATATATTGGGGTTATATGGAAAACTATTTGCTTAAATCTGGGAACCTTACAGAAAAACAGTGGGAATAAGTTTTGTTATAGATCCTTCATTCTATTCAATCTCTTGTGCACTGCTATTAACTGTACACCCCATAAGTGTTTCTTCAAGTTGCAAAGATGAACTCACTCCCATGAAACCTGAACGCATACTCTTAAGATGATTTGTCCATACTAACAAGAGCAACCCCTTAGTAGATGAAGTTAAACTGATTAATAACGATCCAACATTTGCTAACATCAGATATCTCAACGGAAGACAAATAATTGTACTCGTTCAAGATTTGGCTCCTTGTCCTGATCATTAAAAACACTTCGGCAAACTTCACAAGCCTCTACCAAATTTTCCACTGAAGAAAGTTTTAATCTGACACCTGTTCAATCACCTACTCTAGAGGTGTTATTGATACCTCCTGAAAATGAAAGACTTCAAAGAGAAAACCAATATCCAGAACCAATGACGTCTAATATGACCCAACGTTGGAGGTCAAATCGTATGTAAAAGCCCTCTACACAATATGAGTGGGATTAAAATAATTGTATTATTTAATAATTAAAAAAATTACATTCTGTAGTAAATAAATAAATAAATTGTATTCTTTACAAATTATAACTACAAGGTGATTGAAAAGTAATTCCCTATTTTATGTATGTCTTGTAAAAATTATTGCTAGATAGGGAGTTACTTTTCAATCACCCTGTATATATATATATATTTTTTTTTTTTTTTTTTTTAAATGGCTCTAATTTTTCTAGGAGGGAAGGATGTTGTAATATTCAAATGTATGAGTTCACATTTCTTATAAATAATAACAGGATCAAATCCAGTTGCCATCATTTGACCTAGAACAGTGCTATTGAATTTTGCAACAGATCTTGAAGTTGTTACAACAATTAGTTGACTGAAACTTTAATTTTATTACAAGCCTATCAGATTATATACATATACATTATATATATTAGTAGGAAATTGTGTTTGATAAAAACTCATTTGATTCTTTACAAATTACTTTATGTACATAAAAATGACCAGATATGGGCTTTCAAGAAGATCTGGATGAGAGGATGACATTTTTCAAAAGGGTAATTGAATCTTGTTGGTCTGTGACACACTTTGTGGCCAAACACTCTGAAGCACACTGGATCAGATGGCAGCTTTTCCAACAAAACCTGTCAGAGAATACATTTTCTTTAAGTCTCGATTGTAGACACTGTTTAAGAAAAAAAAAAAAAAAAAAAAAAAAAGTTGTCTACTCAAACATGGGTATCCACAAAATAGTGTTTGGAGTAAAATAGTCATGATAAGTCAAAGTTAGTATTTTTACTGGAATCTTGATATATATATATATATATAAAAAGAAAGAACAGTAAGAAATAAAATCCGGTGTTCTTATAGATATTTTTATTTTTACAAAATAGTGCTCAATGTAAATTTACAGAGCATTAATATTATAAATTAATTGATTTAAAATATGTTTTTTCGCTACACAGTTCAACCAGGTTTCAAAAATAGAAGCTAAAACCCGAATTTAATTTTGCAATTAAATTAAAAGCATTAGTTCCATTTCATCTTCAAGCGCTTGAAGATGAAATGGAACTAATGCTTTTTAATTTAATTGCAAAATTAAATTGGGGTTTTAGCTTCTATTTGAAACCTGGTTGAAACTGTAAAATAAAAAAAACAACATATTTTAAATCAATTAATTATATATATATATATATATATATATATATATATATATACACACACACAATTGATTACTATTTTTATACAAATGATTAATTCATCCCAATTTTTAATCAATTCACCCGAAACAAAGGCGATAATGCCACTAAGATGCCATGGCCTACTGGGAGAGAAAGAAAATGAAAATAACTTTAAAAAGAAACCAGAAACCTAATCCTAATCAGGGAACAAGGGATAATCTCTACACCTGTTCAAAAAGTGGGGGAAGATCATGAACCGGATGATAGGCAAACCTATCTACTCTTAAAGTCTTATTGAGAAGAAAAAAAATAAAATAATTAGTAAATAAAATATCAGACGGAGACGTTAGATTAGAAGTATAGTGTTAAAGTAGAGACCTTCATATAAGAAACGGAAACACAATCCTAAAAGAGGAAACGATGTTAAAAAAAAAAAACAAAAAAAACACACACACTCTACTCTTGTTAAAAAGACCGAAGAACAGTGTTAACCGGACGATAGGTGAACCTAAGTACCGACGAATATTTTTTAATGGCTTTATTTTGTTAAAAAAAAAAAAAGAAAAAAAGTTACCTACCATAACCAATTATTAAAGATTAAAAAATAAATTAACATATCACCACATGAAACCAAATTTTAGCTTTATTTGGACTCGCAGAAACTTCGTTATTCGAACCTGCAACCTGAAGATGGACAGCCATCATTCTACTTGCGGCTTGAATAAGGTGAAATCATCTTGCTTGATTGATTTTTTTAAAGATTTTTAATTATTTGAATTTGAATGAGGCAATTTTTTTTAACATCATTTCACGCAAATCAAGGCAATTGAATAAAGCCACTAAGACGCAAGAAGGGTTTGGGTGTGAAAGAATTTGAGAAAAATAAACGCTAAGAAGAGAACAAGAATTAAATTAAAAAAAAAAAAAAAAAAAAAAAAACATTTAATTTTTTATGTTTTTGCAAATCAAACAAAATTATTATCGTTTTTCTCAAATCATGCGTTAAACTAGTTTTAAAATGAAATTTAAAAAGAACAACTAAATTAAAGATTTCTTTGAATTTTTATTCCAGTGAATTTTCAAACACGCACGAAAATCCTGGTCTCTAGCGAATATGACATTTTGTTTGTCTCGCTGCAGATGGGGTTTCGAATCACAGCAGGATTCAATTTTTAAGTTACCCTTTCTTGTGTACTAGAACTAGTACATAACAAACAAACCATATTTTCCTCGCCTCTATGCAAATAATGTCTTTGCGTTGCAAGTAAGACACTGTTAGTGTTAAATTTTTTAAAAAAGCTTAAAAAAATAAACTCTACCAAGAAAGTTTTTAATTCAATTTCATAGCCTTCTTCATAGTAAAATTGTTGAGAAATAATCAGCAGACTCTTGATTTCGACAGGTACATCAGCTTCAGTCAAAAAAATAAAATAAACTAAAGTAAAGATTTTGCAAAGCAGTACTTAACATAATTAACAGAGAAATAAAAAAAATATTGCTTTTTTTTAGCATGGAAAGTTAATAATCCATGCAAGCTAGAAGAGAGAAAGAGAAAAGTAAAGTCTTGTTTTTGTATATCAGTCCGCGTGTGTTGTTGTTAAATTATGCACACATGCTCACTAAGAAAAACAAATCTAGCTTCTTATTAAAAGTAGAATATATTTGCAAAAAATATATATCAGTAAATAAACAATTTTTTTTTCAGTCAGGAGAACATGTAGTGGAGAAATAAACACACCTCCAACAATACGCCAATAACAAGCGAAATGTTAATAAGGCGAAGGTGGAGAAATTGAAGTTGTTGACAGAGAGACGTGAACAAACTCACTCACTCAACATACAACTCTCTCGTGTTCTCTCACTCTTTTTCTCTTATACAGAGCTGGCCCACGTGTCTATCTGTCACCAGTTTTCAATTGTAAAAAAGATCAATAGGAAAATCCGGTCAGAAAATAAAGGTAAGTTAAAAAAATTCTCTGAGAAGACAACTATGAAATATCGAAACGTAAAACGACTAATACCGTTGGACATCGCGAAAGTGCCCAAAAACACGTGCGTACGTTGACGGTCGGTATTGCGGGGGCGGTTATGAAATCAGAAGAAATGTATCGTTTTACCGGGTACCCTAAAATTGATATTGACAGCAAAAAGAGGTCTGTGATTAAAATTTTCATTCATAGCAGACTGCAAAATGCGTAGATACAATTGATAGCTAGTCACGCTACGAGGTCTTGCCTGAATGTAACACAGAGTACAGGTGAGGCAGGAGGGTAGGAGAAAGAAAGACAAATAAGGAAACAGAAGAAAGGTTCAAATACAATTATATTTGCTTACACATGCCTAAATAATGCCCATGAACGAAAGTAGTAGCAGACAGAGACAATACACTCACAAATATATTTTCTAATTTTAGTTGAGGTTGGTAGTTAGGCTGTACGTTTTCCTCGTTTTTCAATATTGTTCATTCACTACGGTAGTAACGTCAATTTTGATTTTGTTTCAATACAACAATTGTTTAAAAAAACTTTTTAATCAGTTTCGCTTTCCTTGAGAAATAAAATTATCATACAAACGTAGTTTCAATTAATCGATCTACGCTGTTCAAATCAATAAGCAACCAATTAATTTAAAACTGTTTACAAAAAAGAAAGAAAAATATTTCAAAGTTAAGCGCGAAAGTGACGTAAATTGTCATGTCCGTGGTTGTTTTTTCTTTTTTGGCTATTTGCCAGAGAACAGACACGAATTCGTTGTTTCTTTCGGATTTGATTCCTGAATAATCAAAAAAAGAAATGTTAAAATCCCACAATATTATTTGAGTTTTCATTTTTATAAAGAATTCGCAAGAAGTTAAAAAAAAATCCCTTAGTAAAACAAACAAACCAAATTCTAAAAAATAAAAATCCTGGCATGCATTGCTATGGCAAAAAAAAAGTATTTGCTGCTGACAATGACACAAAAATGGTAAGGGTTATGAACATGCAAAAATAAGGATGTTCGTTTAAAAAAAAGTAAGCAAAAAAATATCTTTAAAAATGTATAATGTTTAAAAAAGGTACAAGCTGTAATTTCATGCAAAACAAAAAAAAAAAAAAAAAAAAAAATATTTTTCTAATTTTTTTTTTTGCGTTACAGAGAACAGGAAAAAAGGAAACCCCCAAAATAACATCTGTACTACTATTATTGTTACGTTATCAAAGTTCGTTCTCAGATCAAAAACTAATAAATGTAATATATAAAAATAAAGTCATGTAAAATTAAAAACAAAGCTAATATTCTTTTATTCTCGTAATTAAAACTCCTCCGAATAGAGTCGTTAACAGAGTCTGAGTACAACACCACCATCAGTAATAATCATCATGCCGCTAATTTTTTTAAGGGAAACTTTAGGAAGACTATACTAAGATCTGTGATATCACAAGTTCTTGTCCTAATAAAAAAATAAAAAAACAACTGTCATTTCTGTTAGCGTCAAAAGCGGAGTACCTTTATAATTAAAGTAAGAATGATCGTTGTCCCAAGATAAATAAAAATCGCATCAATACCTAAGTCAAAGCCGCGCCCACTGGTCACTCAGGGCCAAGTGATTAGGAATTTAAACTGAAAGGCTAAGTCAGCATCTTGTGGCATTAAAAGCTAAACAGATAAATCTTCCAAATACAGAGATGCATTCTAAACACTGCTTCAATTTTACTCGGTAATTACAGGGGGTGTAAAAAGTTGTCAAAGACTTTAAAGATTCTCATAGCTTTTATCATCAGCTGTCAGTGTCGTCAGGCGCACGCAAGCGAATACCGTATTACAACAAAAGCTGTACGCGAGACATATATGGTACATGCTATGGCCAATGTCAAGTCCTGAGAAATGCGTCAGGCCTTTGTGAAATGTTTGCACGCTTAAATATTGTAAAATGCACAATATAAACAAACCTGTAGCACGGTTATTCCAAAGTATCCATGTCTCTTTCTTCCAATATTTACAACATGACTCCATGAATAGTAACTAACGACATCTGACGGACAAGGGCAGGTAACTGAATTTATTGTGATTTCCTGGTCCCTCGCAAATAGTTTACCGAATTAGGGTGTATAAGTAAATAATAATAGATATAAATTATAAAAGTTTAAATTCATATTTTGTTAAGATTTGTAATTATTGTTTTTTTAATCTTATATTAAAATTCGTTTTATTTTTGTTTGTCACACTAACGACTTTAAAATTAATATTGAGTCATTTTGAAAGAGAAAGAATATTTTAAGTTGAAATTTTTTTAAGGAAACGTTCTTATTTTTGTTTTGTTTCATTGAAAGTTTTGAAATCGAGTTAAAAATTGTTGAATCTCCAATTATTTGAAGAAAAGAAGGTATTAAACTTTTAAAAGTTTATGAGTAAAAGTTTGTGCTGCAATACAAAAAAATTAGAAATACAAAAAAAATGTTCTTCCTATATTTTTTTTAACTTTAGCATTGTCTACTGTTAAAAAAAAATATGTTTAGTTTAACAATATCAATACTTTACAGTTCATTTATCTCCTTTACTTCCATATGCCTATTTAACTTTTTTTTTTATTTTGCTTTTTAAAAAGTAGTCTTAATTACTAAAATCAGCCAACAACTACTATAAAAATAAAACCATTCTACTCTAGAAACAGTTTGTGTTCACTTTGCATACCATAGGAAAGGTATGAATCCACCTGTTTCACAATTTCTGTTAAATAAACTGTGCTCACTAGCCTTATTTGGCAACCAATCTGAAAGAAGGACAACTCTGAATTCAAAACCTTGGAGAATTCAACAGGAAATTACTCCACTATCTCCCCCCCCCCCCCGCCAAATCATAACAATGTAAACTTTACAAATATTTAAAAAAAAAGGGGGAGCCATGATTGTCTACTAGAGGAATATCTATGTGTAACCTATGTTGTTAATTACAATTTTTATTTTCAAACATGGCTTTTAAGGAATAAGAAAGAGATATAGACTTATTTCACAAGTTCTTTCATTACAAAACAAAGCAAAATGAAAAAATACAACATTATTTAAAAATTTAATAAGTTTAAATTTAACTATGAAAATTACAAGTTTATATTTACAACTATGGTTGCCAACCATCCCACAAAATAGCCATAGCTAGGGTTATTGACCATCCCACAAAGTAGCTATAGCTAGGGTTATTGACCATCCCACAAAATAGCCATAGCTAGGGTTATTGACCATCCCACAAAATAGCCATAGCTAGGGTTATTGACCATCCCACAAAGTAGCTATAGCTATAAACTAAATCTGTAAAACTAAAGGCTCAGAAACTGCAAAGACCATAATGAGGTTGCTTAGGAAATGAGTAGAACTCTCTTGGTTTTCTCCATTCTCCAAGGCCCACATTAGGCATTAATATACCTATGATATATTAACACATGAACATGATGGAAGGAAAGGCTAGGATAACTCAAAGAAATTAATTTAAAAATTGTGTTATGCCTGAAAACATTTTATATACAGCACAAAAATATGTAAATATATCAGATAATATGTTATACATACATAAATATATCTATGTTTATCACAATTTGTACCACACAAAGAAATTATACCACATATGACGAAAAATAGTTAGTAGGTGAAAGGGTGAATATAAAGAAGATCTTACTTATAATGTTTCTGGGAAGGACATGGCCAGCCCAGGTGATATTTTTATGTTCTTTAAAACACATCATTTACTTATTTGCTAAGCTGCCATTGGTTAACACAACACATCTATCTCTGTCAGGAGCTCATCCGTAACTGACTGTTATCAACTCAGGCTGCACTCATGTAACCCTCAAGAGTCCTGAGGATGTTAATAAACTAGTCCTGTAAAAAGTGAGATAATCGCCTTGTAAATTTTAATGCTTTCAAAATTAAACTGCTAACCTTTAATCATCATAGGGAACTATTTTTACCCACCATCAGCATGGCTGATGCTGACCTTCTGAAGAACAACTCATTGTACCTTCTTGGCCTCATGTTTTCTCCTGACATGAAGTGGAGCAATTGAATCAATTACTAGGTCTGCTGGTAAGAAGATTGGTTCACTGTATTATGCCAGACAATTTTTCTTATCAGAATCCATTTTCCACCTTGAATATTGCTTCCATATTTAGTTTGGTGCTCCAGCTATATATTTTGAGATTCTTGAAAAAATCCAAAGAAAGGTCTATAATGTTATTGATCCTGACCGACATCTCAACTTCAATGACATTCCCATCTCTGTGACATGACTTCTTTCTGTCTTTTCTATAAATATTTTCACTGCACTTGTTCTGATAAGCTCTCCTCTTTGTTCATTTTTTGTAAATATACATTGGGGCTTAGATTTTTAAATTGTTATTTTATTCCCCTCCCCCCAGACAATGAATTTTACATATGGGGACTAGTTAGGAATTCCATAGAGACATTGTGGTATTATGGTGGATGTAGTAAGAATACATTGTTTTGGTGTAAGAAATACTGTTGTATGTTTGTATCAATGTTTGTGGCTAGCTCAGTTTAATGTTTAAGACAGAAGAAGACCATCCTTTTCCCCATTCCCCATTTTGGCTTTGTGCCGCATTTCTGTAAATAACAGAATAAATATCGCTCTCCTCCTCGGTACTTCAACCACATGAATTTAAGCATACTACTAGATTGGCTACTATGTCTCATTGTTTTACTGCTAGCTAGATATAACTGTAAGTTCTATTGCAATAGTTTCTTTTCTTGCACTTCTCACCTGTGGAACACTCTTCTTGTTTCTTATTTTCCCTGCTACCTACAATCTTCAAAAATTTAAATTCCTGAATCCTCTTCTTTTATTGGTCTTTCTTCTCAAAGTCTTCCCAGTAATCTATTGTATCTTAGTGGCATTATCACCTTGCTTGGTGTTAAATGATTAAAAAAATACTTAAGAGAATTCAAAAAGGGAAAAAAATAGAAAAATAGGCAGGTAATTTGCAAATGAATGATAATACTGCAGGACAGGTCTCACTAACTCAAGGGCACAAAAGGGAAAATGCTGAGGGAGAAGTTCAGCATGCCAAAAGCAAACCCATTGCTAGTGTATTATTAATGGAGAGGGCATCAAATGCAGGGGATGTGGACATCAACTCCAGAGGGCATCAAATGCAGGGGATGTGGACATCAACTCCAGAGGGCATCAAATGCAGGGGATGTGGACATCAACTCCAGAGTGCATCAAATGCAGGAGATGTGGACATCAACTCCAGAGTGCATCAAATGCAGGAGATGTGGACATCAACTCCAGAGAGCATCAAATGCAGGAGATGTGGACATCAACTCCAGAGAGCATCAAATGCAGGAGATGTGGACATCAACTCCAGAGAGGTCCCATTGATAGAAGCACATTTTCTCAAATTAAAATTAGTTTGCATCACATTCACAGATGGTGGGGAGGGCAAAAAATTTCTGGAGGGATCAACTTTCCCTAATACAAGTCATCAAATTTATTACTTCTCATAAAATTTTTAAAAAGAGGCCATACATTCTTGTAAGACAGCTAACAAAGAATACTTGGTGGTAAGGAGGTCAAATTTTCTTGTATTCCCTGAAGAGGAATTAGAACAAACTCTGCTGATATTAAAATTGATTGACCTCTGCACTTGGTGGGTAGGTCAAGCTCAATACAGCTATGGCAAAAGTATGGAAGGGTGACTGGCAAATTTATTAAACATTAAAATTTTAGGAAAATATTAGTCATGAAAATGATACCTGCAGGCTGAAAATAGTCTACAGGCTGCATGTTACACATGGGCTGTGTGTTTGAGTCCTCTGCTGTAGGGTTTAATTTTGCACTTAACTAAAGAGAAAAAAATGTTTACATTGCTTCGTAGCCAGAGGTACTGAATTAAAGTTGTGCTAGTGATTGGCTAGTGCTACCACTAATTAGCATACATCTAGGAGTAGACATTATATATAGGCATGCTACATAAGGCAGAGGAACAATCTCAGCCTGTATTGGTTTTGTACTGTTATCATCTCTCAGTTGCATCCCTATCGTCAGACAGAGTGCAACTCAGTTGTGTTTTTGCCTGCAGACAGAGTGCATCTGGAAAAAATATTGAAAGGTGCCCACTCCCAGGGAAAAGCTTCCCACAGCAGTAACCTCCTCGTTGCACTAGTGAGAGGTGATTGGTGGTAATACCAATGCTAGTGCAACCCATGGGAAATTTTGGGCCCTGGCCCAGATGTAAGCATTTGGATGCTTCACATTAAGCTTGACCTTGTGTCACATTGTGGTGAGATAGGTAAATACCTAGTCTTGGACTGTAGAACCAATAATGACTGCACACAACTGCAATCTCTATTTGGAATATGACTTCACTGATAGGATCTTTGTTGCATGTAGATCTGAAATTTGTTGAAACTTAGATAAGGTGCTTTGCAGCCCTTGCTAGAACAAAAAAACTATGAGACAACAAAATAAATGAAGGTGAAAATGAAATAACAGATTTATTTCTGGTTGGGCAGCTATTAGGAAGATTTTGTTGATGACTTATTGAACAGAAGTGGAAGAATTGAGATTATTCTAAGGAATATTTGACCAATTTGATCCAAGAGCTATTGATTTTGTTGATGACTTATTGAACAGAAGTGGAAGAATTGAGATTATTCTAAGGAATATTTGACCAATGTGTTGATCCAAGAGCTATTAGGAAGATTTTGTTGATGACTTATTGAACAGAAGTGGAAGAATTGAGATTATTCTAAGGAATATTTGACCAATGTGTTGATCCAAGAGCTATTAGGAAGATTTTGTTGATGACTTATTGAACAGAAGTAGAAGAATTGAGATTATTCTAAGGAATATTTGACCAATGTGTTGATCCAAGAGCTATTAGGAAGATTTTGTTTGACTTATTGAACAGAAGTGGAAGAATTGAGATTATTCTAAGGAATATTTGACCAATGTGTTGATCCAAGAGCTATTAGGAAGATTTTGTTGATGAATTGAACAGAAGTGGAAGAATTGAGATTATTCTAGGGAATATTTGACCAATGTGTTGATCCAAGAGCTATTAGGAAGATTTTGTTGATGACTTATTGAACAGAAGTGGAAGAATTGAGATTATTCTAAGGAATATTTGACCAATGTGTTGATCCTTTTAGGAAGATTTTTTGAACTTATTGAACAGAAGTGGAAGAATTGAGATTATTCTAAGGAATATTTTTTTCCAAGAGCTATTAGGAAGATTTTGTTGATGACTTATTGAACAGAAGTGGAAAGGTGAGATTATTCTAAGGAATATTTATCAAGAGCTATTAGGAAGATTTTGTTGATGACTTATTGAACGAAGTGGAAGAATTGAGATTATTCTAAGGAATATTTCACCAATGTGTTTCCAAGAGCTATTAGGAAATTTTGTTGATGACTTATTGAACCAAGTGGAAGAATTGAGATTATTCTAAGGAATATTTGACCAATGTGTTGATCCAAGAGCTATAGGAAGATTTTGTTGATGACTTATTGAACAGAAGTGGAAGAATTGAGATTATTCTAAGGAATATTTCACCAATGTGTTGATCCAAGAGCTATTCTTATTAGTGGAAAATTGAGATTATTTTTGTTGATCCAAGAGCTATTAGGAAGATTTTGTTGAACTTATTGAACAGAAGTGGAAGAATTGAGATTATTCTAAGGAATATTTGACCAATGTGTTGATCCAAGAGCTATTAGGAAGATTTTGTTGATCTTATTGAACAAGTGGAAGAATTTTATTCTAAGGAATATTTGACCAATGTGTTGATCCAAGAGCTATTAGGAAGATTTTGTTGATGACTTATTGAACAGAAGTAGAAGAATTCAGATTATTCTAAGGAATATTTGACCAATGTGTTGATCCAAGAGCTATTAGGAAGATTTTGTTGATGACTTATTGAACAGAATTGAGATTATTTAAGGAATATTTGACAATGTGTTGATCCAAAGATTTTTTGAAAGATAGAAGTAAAAAAATGATATCACCTACTCCACAATAAAACATTGTTTAAATACAAATGGGTTGTACGGAAACCAACCACAATGAATCCCTTATCATAAACCATGTCACATTGTTGCTCGGTTTAATTTTGCCAAAATGTTCTTGTACAAAGAAAATTGCTTTTTGGGAACAAGTACTATGGAGTGATGAAACAAAAATTGAGCTTTTTGGACATAATGATCTACATAGGATTTGGAGGAAGAAGTGGTTCTTTCCTCCCAAAGAATACAGTGGCAACATTAAAACATGGAGGCGGCTTCATATTTTGGGTTTGTTTTAGATCAAGTGGGACTGGACAATTAATTGCAATAAGAGGAATAATGAAATCTGCAGACTATATCAAAATTCTGGATGAAAACCTACAATCATCAGTGTAAAATCTTCATCTAGGTCAGCAATTTACTCTCCAGCAAGATAATGATCCCAAACATACATCTGCATTGTTTTTCAAGGCTCCTCAACTGCACTATTTAATTTCAACCATGGTCATTTTCTGTTGCCATAGCAGGATGTAACAACACAACTGCAAAATTAAATTATTCATTCATCTGAGTTACTTGCAGTGGCAGGATAAAATTTTTGCTTTGCAAGCAAAATCACCTCCAGTTTGTTAGAGATTTTTTAATGAGCTGGAAGAGAAGAGTGTAATCAGGAGGACAGTAGATAGCAATTGACATTGCATTTAAATTTTTGAAGATTAAAGTTGGCTGGAAAGCATGGAATCAGAAGCAAGAAGTGCAATAAAAGAAACTGTTAGCATAGAATTTATGGCTACATCTAACCAGCTCAACTGTAAATTGATATATTAAAGTGTTTATTTGTGAAGTTGGTGGCATAGTAATTAGGCCAGGTAATACAGACTCAGTGGAAACGGGATGAACAATAAAAGAGCAGTACAAATTAAAAGACAAGACATTATATTGTTAAACATGAGCAGCGGAATGAGAACAATCTACCCCTGTATATTAAATAAAAGATTCAGATAAAAATTCTCTGAAGGTTATCCAGATGCTTAGAATATTGCTGCCACATATAGCCTGGTGCTCCTGGTAATTATTTAGAGAGTCTTGATAAAATCCAAAGAAGAATCAGCAATATTATTGGTCCTGATCTGGTATCTCAGTTTCAATCGCTTTCCCATCAGTGTAAAGTTGATTCCCTGTGCCTTTTCTATAATTACTTTCATGGTAATTGTTCAGATGAGCTCTTCACTATGGTACCTAGACTTTATGAATTTAAACACAATACTGGATTGGCAACAAGGTCTCATTAATTTACAGTTGAATTGGCTAGATATAACCATAAGTTCTACACTAACTGTTTCATTCCTCACTTGTGGAACTCTTTTCCAGTTCCATGCTTTCTGGCTAATTTTGATCTTTAAAAAATTAAATGCAATATCAATCGTTATCTACTGTCTTTTCTTCTACTGTTCTCACTTCTTTATAATGTTTTCTGTTTTCTAATTCTTTCCCATACAGTGACTTTCTTGTGTCTTTGTGGCTTTACTCCCTTGCTTGTGGTAAATTTGATTAAAAAACTAAAAAACTTGGGATAATGTCAGAAAAAATAGATGTTTTACTGAAATGTTGTTTATACAGAAATTTTAGAGAGGTAAAAATGTTGTTTATACAGAAATTTTAGAGAAGTAAAAATGTTGTTTATACAGAAATTTTAGAGAGGTAAAAGAACTACCATGGCAAATTTCTTCTCTGTAGGACAGGTATTTGGCTAGTATATTTAAGATTGCCTATCATCTGGCTCATACTCCTCCACAGTCTTTTGAACAGGATTAGAGGTTTATCCCTTATTTCTTGTTTAGGACTGGGTTTCCAGTTCCCTCTAAAGTCTACGTCATCTATACTTCTCACCAATAATGGTATCCCAAATTTCCAGGAACCAGTTCTATAAAGGCTGGTAATCTTTAGGAACCTATTCTGCTTATTTTCTTTTCAATATCTATCTAAAACATGTCCTAAACCTAATGCATTCTGCAGTACAACCAAAAAGCAGATGGTTACATAACTTAGTAAACATGTTAAAAATTTGAATGGTAATGTTTTGATGTACACAATATAGAAATTTGTTGTAAATTCTTAATAGGGCATTTTTGTGTTTAAATTAAAAGAAAGGGCAAATCTTCAGTAAAAATAAGAAAGTGTAAATCATGAAAAAAGCAAGAAAGAAAGCAAATGTGTTCACTGAATAGTCGTCAAGTTCAAAGGTTCATTAAAGGGAGAATGATATGTTAAAAACATTTTGGTGAATTTGTAGCTCTCTGACTTTTCATTTGGTTGACTTAACCTTTTCCATCAACTCTCTCTCTCTCTCTCTTTTTCTACACAGCTACTGTTATCTATCTATGTTTTTCTTTTACTTTTTTTTTTCTCCCCACCCTGCCAGCTGCCGTTTATTGTCATGGTAGGGCAGTGTGTGTCTATTAAATTTTGACTAAATGTGCATACATGAATGTAGCATAACTAACATTTTTATCTAGAATCTACATCCTCGACCATCAGCTATTAATATATGAGATTATTTTGGGATAATCCAACAACTGGTTTGCTAAGCTTTTATAATTTTGAGAGTCTGTTTGCACAAACTGGTAGGATTCCAGCACTGCTTCTAATGTCTCTAACTAAACTCAGAAATTTTATTTACTATTTATTTTTTTTCTTCACTAAGAGTAGATAGATTTGCCTATCATCCTGTTTACACTTCACTGTCTCTTGTTTTCTGTTTAGGATTGAGTTTCCAGTTCCTTCTAAAGTCTTCTCATTCTCTTTCACTCCCAGTAGCCCATAGTGTCTTAGTGTCATTATCACCTTGCTTGGGGTGAATTGATTAATATATATATATATCAGTCAGTTATGTGCCATATGTGATATACACTTAAGCGATCATGTATCTTTCAATACATGACTGACAAGGCAGATTTTTTCCTGCAGTAGGTTACCATTTCTTTCTACGGTAGACCAGTTGCCATCTAAGGCTATAGAACCCGGTCTGTCCTGCTATTTACCCATAGCTGGGTGGGGAAGAAGAAGAGGATTCATACCTTTCCCAAGGGTATTAGCACATAAGTGAATGTAATGGATTCGACTGGAATTCGAACTCGCCTCTCCGATTCCTCAATCCGAGCTGCTCGGTCTGTCCTGCTATTCATCCATTGCTGGGTGGGAGAAGAAGAAGAGGATTCATACCTTTCCCAAGGGTATTAGCACGTAAGGGAATGTAATGGATTCGACTGGAATTCGAACTCGGCTCTCCGATTCCTCAATCCGATCTGCCCGGTCTGTCCTGCTATTCATCCATTGTTGGGCGGGAGAAGAAGAAGAGGATTCATACCTTTCCCAAGGGTATTAGCACGTAAGTGAATGTAATGGATTCAACTGGAATTCGAACTTGACTCTCCGATTCCTCAACCCGAGCCACTATCCATTATATATATAAGCAAATTAAACAAATCACTTATAAAAAGTAAAAACCTTCATCATCACCAACACCAGCAATAAAACAAAAATAATTAAAGCTTCAACAAAACATGTATTTTTTTGAATTTGCTTGCCAACTTGGAGAATGTTTTTCTAATGATGATAATTGAAATAATGCATACATTGGTTACCTAACTACTACATTATCATGCTGATTAATGTGACATTTATCTGATAATAGTTCAATTATATATCACATATCAACAGCCAAATACACACAGTCCATATCACACTAGATATTTTTCAAGAGCTTATATGAAGACTAACAAGGGAATGAACTTTTGATGTTCAAAAACTTCCTTGAATGTTTATAATATAAAGACATTTTCCATAGAGCAACTTGTCAATTAAAAAACTAAATAGAAGCTCAGTTTTCTTGATTTTCTTACAAAATAGTTCATGAACAAAATGGGAAGAAAATTTCACCAATTTTTTAAGTAGTTTTAAACTAGTTTATCAGTTCTTATTGCAAATATGATTTGGTCAAGATAAGAAAGAACATCTAAAAAAAGAACATCTGATGTCTCCTTCTTTTAGTTGCCTTTTTTTGTCTTCCTCTTGCTGAGGCCTAAACACTTCACTTGCTCAAAGTCATTTTTAACCATCGATCTGTGAAAGTGATTATATATAGCTGACTGTTTAGATATTTCTGAACGACTTTGGTGATATACATGCCATCTATATGAAAGTCATAATCTGATGAGGCTATTTAAGAACATGAATCTGACAGACAAGGAAAATCTTATAAGTTTTTATTAATTTTTTCTGATGTTACCACTTAAGTGATATCACTGCCATAAAAAAGCATCTTGACACCCACAAAGAATAGCCTCCCACCATTAGAAAAATTCTGGTTGATAACATCATTATTATAATGAAATCTGTCTGACAAAGGTGGCAAAAAAATATTGAGGTTCTTTATATAAAATAATTCAAGCCAAGCATCAACTTCACTTTATTTAACAATAGTTCAAATGTGTTCGTAGTGTTCTAACAAAACATCCCAAACATAAAGTCAAAGCTGCATCCTCTCACAAGGCCTAAGATTACTGTTATTTCTACACAATACACTTTAAGACACAAATATTGAACAACATTAAATGGGCCCCTTGAAAATGGGTAATGAATTGGTCAAAAGCACTTGGGACAATAATTATTAAGGACATTTTCTGTACCTCATTTAGTCTTTCCAAAAAGAAAACAAGAATATTAGAAAAACTTGTAAGATTTTCCTTGTCTGTCACATTTAATGAAACATGTTTAAAAATTTGGTTCCAAAATTCACTTGAAAATAAAACAGGACTAGGGACTTTAATTTAATTATAATTATAATTGAATTTGTTTAGCTTCTGTTTTTGAAACATGGTAATTCCTGTGTAGTGATGGAACCATATTATTAAATTAATAAATTTATAATATTTATGCTCTGTAGATTTGCATTGAGCACTGTTTTGTAAAAATAAAGATATTAATAAGAACACTGGATTATATATATTACTGTTCTTTCTCTTTATATATATATATATATATATATATATATATATATATATATATAAGATATCGCATATTGAGTGCTGGTGTTAATAAAATATTGCTTGATGTAAGATAACAGAGCTAATAATTATATATTAATAAATACACATATTATTTCTCACCAGTAGCACAACTCAGTTTCATGCAGATTCTCTACTCAGTACCTGAAGATTGCATTGTGCATGAAACTCTGAGTTGTGCTACCAGTGAGGAATAATATGTATATTTATTAATATATATTAGGTGCGATGGATAAATTGTCATCTAAACTATACAAAAATGAAAATAACATTGACATCTCATTTTAACAGATATATTTACCAAAATTACACAAAAATATCTTGAAATACTAAAGAATAAATTTATTCCATAAAATCACCATTAGCTTCAACTGCAGCCTAAAGACTACTTCAGAGTCTCCAGCAACTCTTCTGGACATTCTTCTTGTTTAAGTTGGTGAATGCTACCATAATCCTTGACTTCACTTCATCTTTGGTGTTACAAGTTTTGTTGATCTCTTGCTCAACTGCGTCCCACGCATAATAATCAAGTAGGTTGCAATCTTGGGAGTCAGGTAGCCAGATGTAAGGGATGATGTGGTTTCAGAAATTGTCTGACAGCCATGACTGGGTTCTCCTGCTTGTGTGGCATGGTGCAGAATTCTGCTGCCAGACAAAGCAGCCACCCTCTTGACCCAGAGCAGTACTACCTCCTCAAGGCACTTGATGTAGGCCTTGGTGTTGAGTCTGAGGCCCTATGGGAAGATGAATGGAGACATAACATAACATCACTAGGGATCACTCCAAACACCTACATAATAACCATTAGGCTCATCCAACTCCATCCTCAGATTGACAACCAAGCACTCTGAAATGTCTGTATTGGAGCTTCCAGCATGAATGCCAAGTAGTACATCATGCCGTTTTCAAATTTCTGGCAGCATGAATTGCGTCATGGTGTTCTTTTTCTCACAGATGGTGCCTAACTGACCCTACTATACTGTGAAGTTGAAAAAATCAAAACCATCTTGATGGCCTCCACACCTTCAAAACAGGTCCCCTTGATGATCCCCTTGAACTTGAGGAAAAGAAAAAAGTCACACAAATGTGAATAGGGAAGTTACGATTTGTCCTGCCACAACTCTCATCTCTTCTCACACACTGAGCAAAGCAAACGCCACAGGATCTCTTTGTAGACTTGCTG